>JANHGB010002023.1:0-23345 GCA_026283785.1 Coracopsis vasa | reverse complement strand
TAGGCAGCAATGCACCGCTGACATTCAAATATGAAATAGTGCTCAAACAGACCAGCAACAGATTAGCAAAACAAACCAGAACACAGACTTGGCAATATTTGCATTTTGATAACTTCATTCTGCTGCATACAGCATTTATTGATCTTTCTCAAGAATCCATTTTCAACATAGTGCATTATATTTATTTTTCACAGACCCTTGACTGGAGCATGTAACTACGCAACATTTAAGGAAAGAAATAAATTAACAGGTTTTTGAGAGCATCAATATTTTGTTTTACAACAATTATAAGATAAGGAAATGCATTTACTACCTAATTTTACTCATTTAGTATATGTTTTGGTTTTGTGGGTGTTTGGTTGGTTTGTAGGGTTTTTACAGCATTTTCGGGAGCTCTCTTTCTCCTTCATCTCCTGATTTCTCTCTCTTTTGACTTCCCCCCACACACTTAAGGCAGTGATAACTGCATTTCCAGACACAAAGGATATTTTTTTTTCTTTCATATTTATTTCAGAGAACACACATAATGTGGAAGCATTTTACAGTCAATCAAGCCAAGTCTGCCTTCCACCTGCACTTAAATGAAGCTCTTGAAATGCACAAAAGACCAATTCCAATTAGGAGGATCACAAGTAAATATTACATAGATTTTCATCATCCGTCTAATGAAAAAAATATATACATCTAACAAAGGCATGCACGTTTCCATATCCTTTTTAATTCTTAAACTTTAGGAAACCAGATCAGTATGTGAAAAATCTCACTTCACAGCTTGATATTAGCAAATGAGTAAGACAGTATTTCCAGCATGCAGTATCCATGGCCAACTGTTCTGTAAACATCCAGCAAGCCTAAGCAAAAGCATTGCCATGAAAAGTCTTTCTTAATAACACCACCACTTGTCAAGGTCTGGCTCCAAAGTGTATTGTTGCAAGTAATAGCACCCTGTTAATATCTTAGCTTATTTTCTAAAGATAATAAATCTCCTCTTCAATGCCTACGCTAAATCCCCGTATCAGATTCATTGGTAGGGTAGATCTCGCATAAACAACAGAAATGAAAGATTATTGCAGTTTCAGTGTGGAAATTTTGATCAGCTGGATGTTCCCATGCAGTAAATAGTGTTCAGCTGCACACCACATCTGCTCTGGCACATGTGTGCCGAAAAAGGGATATGGGCCTGGCCAAAAAGGGTGCTTTTTACATGATTTTGGATTCTACTACATTTCCAGTAGTTAAAGTATAGGCCAGACAGTTTTGGAACCTTTCTGAGATGTGGAGTATACAGATGAACAAACATATCAGTATGTTTATAAACAGATCTCACTGCAAATATTGACATTCAAGTATTCTACATGCCTTTGGGATTTGAGTTCTTTCATGATAATTTATAAGATAATTCCTGAAACCTTCTACAGGTTTCAACCAATTTAAAAGAAAACTGGAACTCTTATCACTGTAATAAATTTCCACAGCATGAAAAATAAAATGAAAAAAAATGAAAATAAACTTGGATTTTTAAGTTTTGTACTTAAGTTACATTAAAAAATGGATTATGGGGTGGTTTTGGTTTGGGTTTTTTTGTTTGTTCTCCCCCCACACCCCTATATCAGGTCATCTTACAGAAGATATGCCATAGAGTAAGCAAATTTACTTGAAAAAGAAAACCAGAATTTCAGAGTTTGCTCTCAGAATATGCCACAAAAACTATGCCACTGACTTGCTTTTGGGCATCTGTCTGTCTAAAAGTGCTCCCAACAATAAGTAGGGGTATATCATTTTAAAAGTACATGACACGTAAGTACACATGAAATCATGAAAGACTCTAGATCCCACTTACTTCAGGAACTTGACCCCTTAACTTTTGTTAACAGCTACAAAAATGCACAGGTGGCTTATATCAATGGAGCAATGCTCTTTGCACCTAGACAAGTTACTATCTAAATAACCATAAAATTCTTTGGCAGTGTTGGCCTCGATCCTTACTTGTAATGTCTACAGAGCGAAGCTGAGGGCAAACACAAAATGACATGCAACATCTAAGATAAGTGTTTCTGTTGAATATCTCACATGTTTGGAAGGTAGTCATGGCACTGAGTTTCAGATTTTCAGCTGTGACCAGACCCTCTGTATGGAATTGTGATAACACAACATCAGAAAAGTATCCTTTATAAATCTGGATCAGAAAAATAAAGATCAAACCTTCTGAATAACACGTCCTGCCTCTGTTGAATCATCTCCTGCCACGTACAATTTGCCATCACAGTGGTGACCCAGGCTGACAATGTGGCCTTTATCCTTCTGCTTGAGGAAAGGTGTCTAACAGAATGTTCCCATATGTTCAGTTTACCATGCATAAATTACACCCAGGTAGACAAACACCACATTCGCTCTAGGAGGCCAATTTAAAACTTCCTGGTTTTACTTCCCATTCCCAATGCAACAGTAATCCTGATGCTACATCACATTTCACTGTGCTGGATGCAGTCCCTGAAAGGATCTCTTTCAAATTGGCAGAAACTAAATGATTAATACAATATTGATTGCAAAGAAGTTTGCAAGTACAGTTGCCAAGTCATTGGTTGCCATACTTTATCAACAGTCAGCTCTCTGACAGAATCATTTGATGCCTCATATACATCAACTACCTCATACATTCTTAAACAAGATTTAATGTATATTCTTCAGACAGAAGAAGTTACTAAAGATAAAATATGTGGCCATCAAAAGAAGCAATTTTTCCCTATGCTGGAATTTCTTATTTAAGTATATAATCACTTGTATTCTGCCTACATGACTACACATTGAAGTTCATTAGCTTTATATACAATGCTCTTCTATTTATAAGAACACTCAGAATTTAATATAAATACAGTTTGTGTGTAAGTCTGTAACCATCTTGCATTTAAAAATCACCTTTGTATTCCCATGTGATGTTGCTGAGCCAGATTATGCAAACCATTTTAGAGTCACCTTAGGGATGTGTCTTAACCATGTGATAACGATTAAAGAATATAATCCAAAGCGGTTGCTGCATTATGAGCCACAGTAATTCCTGGCAACTCCTCTGTTGCTGTTTATATACAACCACCATTAATTTTAAACATGTTCTTTCTGCTCTTCCTTTAGAAGGAAACAGTAAAAATAAGAAAAAGAAGAATCAGATCAAACACTTCTTTAATTTCACCTCCAATCGAGGGCCACCATGAAAGCCCCAGCCAGCTTCAAAGCCTTAACCTAGGAAGCATCATCTTTTACCCTGCTGAAAGTTAGATTTGGGGACACGGATTTGGAGGAAATTTTCAAGGCCATTCTCTCTATCAGAGCAGCTAAAGCCGTTCCTGAAATAATTTGATTGACATGCATAGACTGAAAATATAGATTGTAGGCAAGTTTTACAGAATACTTTTTTGCCCCTAGCAGACATTATAGACCTCGCCATGGGTTTATCAGGATTACCAGACTAATTTAGCTAGCAATCTATATCTTTTGTACAGGTGCTTATCAGTCTGGCATAAGAACATTATCACGTAGTACGGTTTGGGTATTAACAGCTAGCAGCTTTTTAGAGTATAGTAGTATCAGATTGGTTTTGAGCTTTTTTTTATTTTAAGTAAAGACAAAAAGTATTACTTGTGAAAATTTCTCAACTATAAAATTGCCACTAAGTTCCTTTGAATCAATTTTCCAGAGAATGACAACTACTTTCAACACTGTTTCTCCAGTTTCTTCATTTTTATCTGATACACTCACAGTGATTAATACAAACTTTCAAGCAAAAGGCAGGCAGAGCTAAAACAAAGTTAATAGTGGATTTCTTAGTGCCTAATTCAGCCAAGTTGAAGCATTTCTTTGTGTAGTCATTAAAGATCAATGCCACTGCTGTTGTAATGACATTTATCTCTGCTGTCTGATACTAATTTCTATACAGTATGCCATGAGTATCTTTGGAGAAAAGGGAGAGATTAATTCTAATTTATGAGAAATTCTCCAAGTGTTATGAATCCTGCAGCCACGACTCCTATTATTGATACTTGTTGGTGACACCCAGATGAGCTCTTCTAAATTAAGAGCCCAAATACCTGCTTCTTTATTCCAGTTTTTCATAAGTGCAACTCCACTGGTTTCAGTCACCAATGGCCCTACACTTTTATATACATATATATATGCACAGATGTTCATAGATGTGAGCAAGTGAAAATTGTCTCCAGCATCAAAGTAACACATTTGGTCTGACCCCTTTTCTTATCCATTAAAATGACTTGACTAATACTGCATTGGTGCAGCATTATGAATCAGAAGTTGCACTTCACAAAAACATTGTCTGCCCATTAGAATCATTTTAGTGCTTTAACGTCGAAGTCTGCACTTCACCAGACGTCTTAAAATCATACATCCACTTTCAGTCAGTTATCTCAGAATCAAGCCAATCTGGTACACTAGTGTGGAGGGGGAAAACACCCTTTTATAATGCTTCCAATTGTGCAATAGCAGTGTTCTGGAACAGTATTGCACTAGCTGCGACAGAATAATAAGGCTATTTATATCTTTAGTGCTTGATAACTCTTAAAACTAAGTTACATCTATGTAATTTGGGGGACATCAAAGCTTTTCAGTGTCTGCAGAATAAAAGTATGCTAATGAAGTTTTTTTTTTTGTATATATAAATGAATGTTATCTTTCAAACCAGAACCAAATTCCCTAGCTAAATCTCTGAATATAATTTCCTGAGTTTGTGTGAAGTACTCCTTTTTGTATGATTATTATTATAGTAGCTCTGCTAAAAGAGTAAATCTCTTATGGTCATTAAAAACTAACAGTTGCCTTTTAAGCACATTAGTGCCAATATATTTGTCCCTATCACAAGGAATCAGGCTATGCTTTGCTGACTTTTATTATCAGAAAATAGTCTCATTTGTCTTTTTTTCCAGATGAAGTTTTGTTTACTTGGTTATATTTTTAACATAAAAGCTAAAAGCAACTGTATATATACAGTTGAAACATAAATTAAACTCCATGTACTATTACTCATGAATCTACAACAAGAAAAACTTTTAACAGTTTTGCATTTATTACTTTTTAAAGGAAAAATAGTGCTTATTCTCATATTTCCAAATACACAAGGGGTATGACCCGAACGTTCATTAGACTCAACTAACAAATATTACGATCTCCAGCTTTTGGAAAAATTTCTTTCTTGACTTCCACTTTTCCAAACCATCTGGCATTTAGCAACAGGCCCAAAACAGAAAATACCTTAATGCTTCAAGAACATTCAGGAATGGGTTTAATACACTTCTATGAAACAGGAAAATAGAGCTCGCGTGGATGACAATCTATCCTTTATTACAGCAAATATTTCATATATGAACAGAGAGAAAATACACATAACTTCTTGCTAAAGGAGTCTTCCTATATGAAATAGTCATCTTAAAGAAACATATTCATTTGGGTATTTTGATCCTCAGACACCAGGTATGGTAAGCTGTCGACGTGACTGCCTGAGCTGCTCTTGAAACTGCTGCATTCCAGATATTCAGGAGGAGTTTTCTTTAGATATTATCACTTACAAAACCTGAAAGTTCATAATTTTCTAACATCTACAACGACTTTCTTTTTTTCAAATGAAATTCTGCTATTCTACTCAGATTTGAACTATGTGAACAGACCTAATGTGTGTTAGCCATCACAACTTAAAGGCACAAGGTGAGTAATGGCATTAGAAACTGGTCCCCTAGGCTAGAAACATCAGTGTTTCATATGGATGCATTCAGGTATGCAACTAACAAAAGTTATGGAGTTAAAACTTATATATAATGCCAAGTTGGATGCCTGGATTATTCATACCCTGCATGATTTCTGTGAAAAGCTATGGACATGGTAGAGACTGTAAAATTAAGAGAACAGTTGTACAATCAATACTCTTATTGATTTTAGAAGACTGATAGCAGTCTTGGAAAGTTGACGGGGGGAAGCCAGTGTAGCTAAAGAAATGGACTAATGAGGCATAGCCGTAATCTGAGAGAAGTCAGCAAAAGGGAAGAGCTGTGCATCGTCTGATAAGCAGTATTAGAGAGGTTATAAATGCCAAAAGGTGAGAGCATGGGGACTCCCACCCCTCACAAATTGACAGAAAATTCTCACTGCAATTGCTGCTCAGAGCAGCCTGGGACAAGAGCGAGCACCTCCCTCACACAACTGGCTTCAGGATCCCACTGTGAGGTTTAGCATCCCACAAAGGGGTGTCTACCATTTCAATTATCCCCTTGGCCTAAGGCCGAGATTTACCTCAACAATCCTAAGCAATGCAAAGGACATTATCTCACCTCTGATAAACCCTATGGCTACACTGATTATTTTTATATATATATAATTATATATTTCACATATATTATATATATTATTATTATGTATTATAATACATTATATATATTATTATATCCTCATGTTAAAGCTTTTTATTTGGGCTTTTTTGGGGTTTGTTGGTTTGTTGTGTTTTTTTTTTTTCCCCCAAATTTGGCAGTCAATAATGTAAACTTCTGCTTTGCCTGAACTCACAATACATACTTTTTAAACCTGTAAAACTTCACTAGTGTGAAAAATTAATGTTGTTCAACTGACAAACCCAACACACATTAACTGAGTCCACTGTTCCCCAAGAAGCAGAGTTCTGTGGACAGACAAACCACAAGAGCTTGCAAACAAGTCTTAAAGTCTCAGGAACCACAATATGCTTCCCATCAAGCTGCAAGAATTAGTTTGAGAATGCATTTTTTTTTATAAAGCCCTGAGGAAAGCCTCCCCTTCCAGGTGTAGCTCCATCCCTTTGATAATGCTAAAATGAGATGAACCAGACATGCCACATAAAAAACCTTCCAGTGACAGGACCTGTTAGAGAGTTACTTTACTTTCTTTGCTCACGAGGGAAAGAGGTATAGGATTTGCTATTGCTCCTTCCCAAACATTACATATTGTATCTCTTGTCCCAGCTAACCTCTCCTTATGTTCTTGGGCAGATGAAGACAGCATATCCAAAGGATACTCAAAGCATCCCAAGGGCTTTAACTATTAAAGGAAAATGAAAATAGAAAGAAAGCAAGAGTCAACAAGATATAACAAGTCTTACATATACTCTCTATAGTAGCCAGTTGGGAGGAAAATCATTGTTTTATTTAGTTCATACAACGTTTATCAATAGGCATGGTCCAGGACCCTGACAGCTAATTAAATTCCAGAAGTTGTTTATAGTTACCTTTCCATTTGATCCCTCCTCTTTCCTTAACTTGTCATCTGCCTTTTGACATCTATGGAATTTTTCTTAATGTTAAAAATGGAAACAAAAGTCTGCCTATATTAGGTGTGTTATAAAAAAATTGCAACTTGCTCTTCTCCATCAAACTATCAGCTATTAAGAGTAGCCACTACTATCTGTACAAAAGAAATGCTAAAACATCAAGTACAGTTTAAGGGGTTATCGGAGTAATTTTAAAGAGAATTAAAAATACTTTTGTATACTGAAATTTATACTGTGACCCCGAGCCTATTTTAACAGACAACAACTGGAAGGTATCAATATAAATGGGAACAGGACAGGACCCCAGGGAAGATTCTAAATTCTGTGTGGTTTTTATATTGAATCAATGTGAAGTATTCCATTTTTGTCCTAAAATATACACAACATGTTTTCAAATAGTATTACATATCATATGCACATACACTGAAGATAAGAAACCAGGCAAAAAAAGTTATTAATGCAGAAGTGAATGAACTTATATCTCAAAATGTAATCAAAATAAAATCTCATCTCCAAACAGCAGCTCAGCCCAATGACATCTTTTTCCACCTGCATTTTGTAACCATATTACATTTGCACTATAAAACTTGGTTTTGAGAAGCCATGAAAAGCTCACTGGACATGAATTATGCTAAACAATGGATCTCAAGCAAAATGTCTTCATTATCTTATTTCCAAGCTCCAGATAAAGTAATATTTGAAATACAGCTAGTTGCTGAATAATTATTTAGACTGCATATTCCAGGAAACCCTGCCAGTAATCTAAGGTCAGCACTCTCATAACACTGAAGTCTGCCAGTACATAACCGGTAATAAGGATTTCTTTTGTTAACATGACAGTACTTAAAAAAAAAAAAAAAAAAAAAAGGAAAACCTTAACCAGAAATCTTTAAATCCTGCTCAGATTTGCATCCTTACCCACTCTCAGGCTTTACTACTCCTATGACAACACTTAATCCATTTCAACAACACTGCACTCAAAAATTATTTACTCCGAACTTACTGTACTTTCGTTTTCTCCTACACCTTTCACTTCCACCCCACATTTGTGACCAACTAGGCATTGCTAGAAATTTTGTTTTACTATATTTACTAGAAAGTAATTTAATTCAGTAGTAAAGAAATTGCTATCTTCATTTTGTACGTGTTAACTTTTACTTTAAACAAGTATTATCAATAAAGAAGTATTGTTATATTTTATGAAGAACCATATTTACCTCACAGACTCTCATCAAATAAATAAAGCGAAAGACTTGTACAATTTGAAAGGCTTGCCCCTTTCTAACATTCTGCTTTTTATTTTATGAGCACTGCAAATAGCTTTCTAAACATCACAATAAATTACTACTCTTGAGTTAAAAAACATTCCAACACTTTCAAAACAAAATATTTATCCTGTCCATTATGAAACAAGTAGACAGACTTTCCAAGTATTTTTAAGGACAATTCTTCTAAAGTAACTTTCTCAGCCTATCATTTTCTTTTTTACTGGGTCAAACTAATACAAAGAAATTCCTCGGAGGATACAATGTGCTTCAGTTTTCCTGTAGATTCTCAAGTCCGTATCTTGTATGACTAAGGATTGTGACTGCTCTTCTGAAATGGCCTCAGTGAAATACTCAGTATATAAAAATACTGTAAAATATTTTACTCATTGTGAGGAAAAATATGCTTACACTCTGTGCTTGCAGAAGTATTGACCACCATGAAGTGTCAGCAAATCTGAGACTGTAGGAACTTCAGGGAACCTCTGCTGGAAGTATTTCACATTTCCTACTCTAGGGTGGCTTTGTCAACCTTTGTCCAGCTAACACAGAGCTTGAATGGTGGTCCATATGCAGGATTTGCAAAATTGGAAACCGTCACCAGACATTCCCCTTACTATTCAGAGAACTCAGTGCAGGAGCCAGAAATTAAATGCCTGAAGACTTGTGTCTCTGCAGTTCTCAGCATTTTGGCAGGACTCCTTACGAAATTAAATACTAAGTACAAATCCTAATATGCTAATAATAATGCTAACATAAACCTGTAGGATCTTCAAGACTTTTGAAATCTGGATCTTAGCTGGTCTGCTGAAGCCTCTTATTAAATAACACATGGAATAATCTATAGATCTATGGATATATAACACATGGAATAATCTATATAATCTACAACATTCAAGATTATTTTATCCAGAATAAATAATCATGTGTTTTAAATTAGGAATATTAACTCTCAGTCCTTTTCTTATGAATCTTTTAGATTGCCTAAACAACTGAGGATGACACAATCACGTTACATGCTCACTGTATAAATGGCAGTGGTGAGAAATGAAAGTCAAAGCACAGTCAGTGATGCAACCATTTGTTTAGAAGATTCAATACCACTTCCATACAGAACTCGATTCACTACCATTTCTGACACTGTTTCCTATTGTTGCAGCTTAAAATTTACGGGAAGGGCTTTTCCTTTTCACTAAATTGATCCAAACTGGTAGACTTCCTGTCACTTAAAAAGCATGTAGTCAAAGGCAGTGTTTAAGCAACAGACACTTTCAAATAAATAATGCAAAGCACTTGAAGCTACCAGTGTAGTTGGCAGAAACAACATACTATTTATATATCGTGTCTGGCTTGACTCAGGCTAACATATTAGGCTTCATATGCAGTACAGACAAAGCACACAACGAATTACAGTCATACCTCATGAAAATTATTCTTACAGAAATAAACATAATATTTTGCAATATTTATTGCTTTGGTAGTTACATCCTATACCTCATTAAACAATGAAGGCAAAATAAAAGTAACATTGAATCGTATGAGCTTATGGCAATGATTACTTAAGCTGGTATCACTACCTCTCTCAAGACTGCTCTCTTAGCTAAATCACAGGATCTCCCTAAACTGGAGTGAAACGTGTTATAAAAACAACTTTTATCATAAAACTGTTGTAACTTTCAGGTGTTGCAATGATTAGCAATGGAAGCTTAGTCACTTTTGAGAAAACACAGCATAGCCTGTTTGATTGGTACCTCACATGCTATCCTGGCAGAGAGGCAGGTTATAAAATCCATGTGGAAACCCCACACTCTTATCTTCTTGACTGCACGTATTATAGGTAAGCTCTTTTTAAAACTTGCTAGGACCTTCAATCTTAGATGCTTTTGTGCATAACACTAAGAAAAATGCTTTTGCAAATACAGAAAGATGAAATAATACAATATCATAGAGGCTGGAAATTCATGCCACTGTAGATAATATTCTATCATTTTATTTTAATAATTTTAAATTGGTGAGTAAAAACATAGTATTTAATCACAAATGCTTTTTCCTGGGGTCAATCCAAGCCCATGCCACATTAATGCGTATCCTGTTAGGTACAATACAGTTTGCTCTTTTTTAACCTGTATGACTGAAATTTGGAAGGAAAAATAAAACCAGAAGTAAGCACTGACTAGTAACCAAGAGACTAGAACTGTAAGTAGCATGTGAATTATGCAAGATCAAATACACAAACACAGAAAAAGGTGGCGCAACGTGTTGCTAATTGCCCAGGAGGCATAAATTCCAATTTTCTCTAGACAATACATAAAATTGGTTGAGTCAACAAAAGCTATTCATGCAGGATAACACATTTAAGTTTAGATTTCTTGCTCCATAATCAAAAAAATGTAAGGAATAACGATTCACTTGCCTACAGCCAAGTTTTCTTCCTACATTTCTAACCCTTGTAAGGCTCAAAACTCTCCCTCTGGATATCACAGATGACAGTTTCCCCTGACATTTAATTAAAAAAGGAAGGATATGCCTGTGTAGGAATGGAAGCAGAGGGAGAGTAAGTGCATCTTCCACAACTGTAGTTTTCCCAGTGTTTAACTGTGACTATGGTGTGGATGTAACACCAGATGATCAGAACAGCCTCTTTGTAGTACTGGAATCACACCATAGGACATGACTTTGAGGAACGTGATTACAGTTCTGTTAAAACTAAGTGAGGAGAGTGAGAGTTAACACAAAGTCTCTGCCACAGTTTTCCTAAAGACAGAAAAAAACTGGCTTTCCACTCTGCTGACATTCATGTCTAACTATAGGCAATTACTTCTCTGAAGTGCAGTCGGGATGGAAAAAAACATGAAATCTAATCTAATCAAATCTATTTAATGCAAAGCTTTAGTATGATTCTAGCCTAAGCAGCTATCTGTCCTCAGTAACCTTTTATTGCCACGATGGTGAGACAGAGCAGGTCAAGGCATGTTGCCATAAAGGGAAGCCTTGACAGAAATTACCACAATTCTGCACAGAAATCCTTCACTATCTTACTTTGTGGAAGTACCAAAAGGAAAAAAAAATCACTTAGATTTGAACTGAGATAAACGCTTGGAATGTTTCAACTGCTTCACTCCAACTGGCAATAAGAGGGCAAATTCCAGTGAAAACTGGTACAAAAAGAAAACCAAATCATAATGAAGTAGACCAACATCAACATGAGTGACTTTTTGATGGCAGGTGCCCACAATTCACATTTTTGCGTGTATTAGCAGCAAGGGAACACTCCCCTTTCTACTGAGAGACTGCCTCCTGCTTATACCAGCAGGAAAACACATGCTGGAAGTTACTACCCTGCTGCTGAAAACTCAAGATTCATCCCACAGTACCTTCAGTGTCTCATTCAGTTTCAGCACATGACTGAGTATTTTCCTTAGCTGAGAAAAACAAATATGTATAATAAATATATGCAATTATCATCCTTGGAGGTTCTCAAGGACCAAATAAAGCTTTGACCAGCTCAGTCAGATCTCACAGCTGATCCTGATTTCAGACACAGGTTGGACTAGAGACCTCATGAGGTCCCTTTCAACATGAATTACACTTATAAAATAGTAGATATAATGGATATTTTTAAATCAAATATCATAACCTTCTATATTATTTATTTTGAAATCAGAAAAAAATTAATATGGCAGATGTTCTTGTAAATTGAATGAATCATTTTTTAGATGAAACAGAATCATTAAGGCAACTACAACTGCTCTTTCTACTCTTTATTCTCATCATGTCTTGCTTTAAATGATTGTAATTGCCTGTGGTAGAAAATTTGTCCTAGTACGTGCATGCAAGTCAAATCCCAGTCAGAAACTCCTCTGTACAGCAGATGAATATTCATCATGAATGCATTTAAGAAGTGAGTATTCATAAATATTTGTTTCCCAAGGTGAGTTTCAAAAAACCCCCACCCACTAAAGTTGTGAAATATCTTTTGATTCAAGACTTGTTTGTATTGCACTCCTTGTTAGGGCAGTGTCAGGACCTGTCTCCACAGGGGAGCTGTTACAAAATACTGTTTATCCCTTTCAGCACATAGTAACTATTTTATGCCAACACTGTCCCATATCCAGGGTGTCTGTCTAAAGCTTGATTTTTGCCAGCTTTAAGGCAGCAGTACTGAGCAGGAATCAGTGGAGTATATTCCTGAAGTTTCACAAGGTCCTTCCTGCTAACTCATGCGCTCCCCAAGCACTCCTCTCCTGTTGTTTTCAACTTCTCCAATGGAGCTGAGAGCAAATTGCTATGGGAGGTGCAGCCTCCCAAGTGAGAGCCAGGGGCCCTCCTGCACCCAAGATAAAGAGCTTCTCAGTGTACGAGTACACAAGCTTGTGCATATGTTTGCACTGCAAAGTCAAAAAACTAGACTTAAACCACAGGTAAAAGACTAGATGCTTAAGCAACCAAGCTGAGATGCAGCTCCTTCCAACTCAGCCAAATGGCTGCTCATCCTTGAAAGTAACAAGTCAGGAAGCCCAAAAAAGCGAGACTTTGGTCCATGTCCTCACACACAAGGGCATTTACCTGCAAGCTTTCTCTATAAAAAGTAGTGATAGTCTATGCAAAATTATAACTGTGAATAGCAAAACTCTTGGGACAGGTTCAACGGATAAATAACCAAGCATCCTTCTTTGAGGAACCATCAATCACAGAGCATTTTCGATGTGTTCACAGAAACACTCTCCAGTCTTTCATCCTTCCGTGTTAGCACTGATCACTTTGCATTCCTTGACACCTATTTAATCTATACTGCTTCTTCATGGAACTTACATATAGCAGCTGAAATGCTAAAGGAATTTCACATCAGATCACCCAAGAGCAAAAACTCCAGCTTTTATGAAAGGCAGCTATTGCACAGTGAAACATTAGCCCAGCAACACAAAAAAGTAAATAATTAATGTTACATTACACATTTAAGCTACAACGAAATAATACAGTAGCAGCAAGATCTGAGATAACACATTTGTACCATAAGCATCATGTATCATTCTGTCATATGTAAACTATTTATACATGTGCATTATTCACAGCTATTCCTCTCCATGCATTTTTAATTGTTTTGTTTACATCATAAACCATGACTTTCATCTTGAACTAAGACACAAAGTAACTCTTGATACAAGCCACCATTAAAACAAGCAAAATGTGTTGCAATGATAGCTGTTAGTGAAGGGTAAGGGTTCAGCAAAAAAACCCAACAATCAGGTGAAAAATTAACTAGCTATTAAGAAGAAATAAGTTAGCACTATTGGTAAATTCAAAGTAGTGGTTGAAGCTATTTGCAGCCAAAGGAAGAATAAGTAGGACATTTTCCTATACCATTCATCAAAGCTGCTTTGTGTTGTTTTGTTGTCTGCTCCTTAACTACCATGCCCAACACAAGTACTTCAATTCTTACTTGACTTAGTCTAACAAACTGACAGAGCCTTATGATACTAACCATACAAATAGTAAAACTAAAAATAAAATAAAAATAACTTTAGACTTACTTCAAATTTTGTATTCAACCTAAAACTTACAAAAGTCTGACCTGTATAAAGGAAAATAATTATTAGATATTAGAGACCTCACAAATTACCTTTATGTACCTTCTTCTGAAAGCACATAGCAAAGGATGTCTTCCATGCTGAGAATTCATCATCTTTCAAGGCAAGCATCCAGCCCCAGTACTGAATTATGGCTTGAACTCTCATCTTTTTTGTTGTGAACTCTCATCTTTTTTGTCTTATCCATAAGAGAGGAAAATGTATCTATAGTCACAAAAGCTGTCTAGGAGTTTTAAGGCAAAGTTATTTTTCAGCGGGGAAAAAAAACACACAAACCCACCATTTCTGAATACCTACCATTTTTGTCTAATTTCATGATGGGATAAACTTAAGATTCCATCTGCTTCCTACCCAGAGGCTCATGTCAATATAACAGCTGCAAAAAAAATTCAACACATCTTGCCTCTTGTAGGTAAAGTTAGCATGGAGCTCTAAGGAATTCTACCTAATTGAGGTAGAATTCAATAAGGAGGCATGTTGTCCCACCTCTTTTCTCACGTAGTCATCTATCGCATGTGAAACAAGCTTATGTGCAGGCTAGAAGATCAGAGAAATTACACCGAAACTGTGAAATTTTGAAAACTTAAAAATGCTTAAACAAATAAAAATTCTAGTACCAACAATGTAGTCCATTAAATTCTCATTCTGTTTTTTTTTTTTTCTTATAATCTTCTTATGTTGGAGAAACACATTTGTCCTCTTTTAAGTAAATTTGCAAAAGCAAACAAACTCTCCACATTTTTAACAGAGCTTGCTTTATTCTCCAAGTGGTACCAGCACTCCTATTATCAGACCTTTCTACAGCATTTAGCAACAAGAACCACCAATAGCCCTGTGTTACTTCCACAGGGTCCATCCAACAACTGTATAGGCCTTTTCACTCATGTGAAACCCAAAAGTTCATTATCGCCACTTCTCTGCCCCTGTCAACTGAAAGGCACCAAACAGTTCAGTTCTCTCTCCCTTCTTATTCAGTCCCAAGCAGAAGTGGCTAGAAAAGCCAATGAGACAAGACAAACCAGAAAACCAACAGATTACAGATAACACCCAACCTTATCTATTACATAAAAAGAATTTACTCAGTGCCTAGCAAAATCAGAAGTTCAAGGAGCCTTGAAATAGGTTAATAAAAAAGAGGCTGTTATTACTGGAGAATCACTTTCCTCCTTCCAGGGTATTCCCTACCAAAAAGGATAGTATTCACTACTATTTCTTCTTGGAATAGTAAGACAATCCATAGCTTAGGAGGATTTTTATACTTTTGTCTCTTTAAACTTACACCACCATTGGTTTGGCACATAATTACAGGTCAAACAAATTTCTGTTTCTGTCTAGGGCTGATCAGATGGTTTTCCCCCTTTTTATAAAACTGGAATTGGCAAGCAACGCTGGCAATCACTGCTTTCACATTTAATTATTGCAACTCATCTAGGAATGCAGCCACAGAGCCTGAAAATGTTCCAACTGGTACAAAAGCCTTTCTTGCTTAGCAACAGGGATACAATGACATGGATCATCCGAGTGTTTCTCTTGCTGTGCTTGCTCTCTACTGAATTAAGAATCCAGTCTGTTTATTTGTGCAAAGAGTCCCTGGAGACTGTAACTGCCACAACAGCTGGACCCACACAATTCTTCTTCACAAGGTAAAAAAGCTACTTAAGAATTCACAATCACCTAAACATAATGCTATTTGAATTGGCCTTCATTATGTACTATGTTAATATACACAAAAAATGCCCATCTATAAATCATCAGATACAAAAATATTCAAAGTATAACTATGAACTCCTTCTAGTATAGAAAGAACATATTTATAACAAATTATTCACCATTATGTAGGCAGACACACATCTGCATGTTGATGAGTTCATATTACCAACTACAAACAAAAAAATTATATCCAAGTCAAATAAAAAAAAAACTTACCACTTTTATTTTGTATCCCCTGATGTGTTATGCTGTTTTCCACAGACAATTTGTTCACATTTATTTCATATTATAAGCTCTCCTCATTTGCACATAGCTATCTCACAGACTTTCTTGTAAATCCTGCAATATTGTAACAGGGCACAAGACTTCTTAGTATCAGTCAGTATCTGATTACAGCAAAATGTGAAATTGCTGTAATCAGTTAGGAAATTCTTACATCACTTTTATCCACATCTTACTCCCTTCTCCCAAAAGGTCTCTGCAAGCCAATTAAGAGTAATTAGCTCATCAAGGAAAGATTAGGTTTGTTGCTTGGAGCTTTTCCTCAGATTCTCCATGTATTTAATTCAGGTGTTTCCTCCTTGCATGTCCTGGCAATAGACTTCTAATTCCAAAGAAAACACTAAAAAAACCCTAATCCACCACATACCCACACTCCAAACAAGTATTTTTCATCAATGTTAAGGTCAGAAGAGATTTTTGTCTTGGCATATATATAAAGCATTGAGTACCATCCAAGAAACTTAATATAGATCTTCATCTGATTTGACACACTCCAACCACGAATATGAAAGTTTTCTCCTTTATTCAGTAGGAAATGTGATCACAAGGCAACAATTTATAAGACCTGAAGGTAGATCAATGAAGGCTCTTTATAGTCTCCTAACAGTAAAGACCTAACTAGCAGAGTTACCGTGACCTAAAGGACCAGAAAGGAGTCTATGGTGGGTTCAAATACAACTTCAAAACAGCGATTGCAGGGAAAGGAGACATTACCACACAAGACAGTTCTTTACAATTTACAGTCATTTCCCCAGCCCATTCCTCAGAAAACTCCCCTATGCTGCCATTTCAAAGGTCTTAAAAGCTTGTATGTTCTTTTCCTTGATATATTTTCCTATTTTTAGTTTTCAGTTCCTGGCCAATTTCAGCTGTCAGTTGGAAAACAAGAAACAATCCTTTACAAAAAAAGGTATACAAACTCATAACAGTAACTGCAGCCTTTGGACTGTGACTTGTTGCAGCAAAGCACTTCAATTATGACTAAAAATAATAGGTTTATCATTCATTCTCTGCTCTCTGTAACATGTCCGACCATTGCCAGTCCCCATTTAAACCTCCACCGACAAATTTGGGGGGGTAATCTTGCCTTAACATACCTTCTTCTTCAACAGGACCACATCCTCATCACCCAGTATCTCTCCTAACCCCAACTCACTGCTTCTTTCAACAAGTGCAAAACCACACAGCTGATGCTAATCCAGACAGAATGGCTGTGAAAGCTATGGTTTATTCATTCCATCATGTGTAAAAGGCACCCATACCAATTAATGTATTCCTGTGAAAAGAAATAGGGTGGGGCAGGGGAAGAAAAACTTCCCATGGACTTCAGATTAGCATAAAAATCTCCTTCCTAAATAATTTTTATTCTCTAGTTGAACAGTGTCTATGAAAATACTGACCAGTTAATATTTGCTCCAAATTATTAAATGCTAACAATGTGCTTGTCTGAAATGCTTTTTAAAAGGCAGCTTTCAGGTACTTTTGAAGACATGTTTCTGAGTCTTAAGTAAAATTCCAGGACTGCCACATTCCTGTTTAAATTTCAGGTCAAGGAAGCTGTTCAGCTTTAACTTAGCATCTCTCTGAACAATGTCAAGAACATCACAAAGTGCCAAACCACCTAGAGCTGCATGAAGCTGATAAGAGACAGATAGGACGTTCATGTAAAAATCAAGCTGGAAATCAATAGGGGGGCCTGGATTTAAACTGAAAGTCATTTTTATAGCTCAGATATTAATATCAGTGGGAGCCTGGAAGCTTACTGCCATGTGCTTACTCAGGATAAGCTGTGAGACTCATTTCTTGCATGCCTTCACCATCTTCTCCTGGCTTGCACTCAAGAGTAGAGATTATGAGTAATTATTTGCTTGGACATGGGACCAAGTTTTTCCCCATGCCTACAGTTCCTTTGCTCCAGCTGAAGTACCAGCTATAACATCAATAGCTTCGGCAGCAGCAAAGTGGAAATTCCTCAGGCATGAAAGACTGACAGAACTCCTTCTCCCACCACCACCCCACAACTGCACCCAGCACATGATGATGTAGATTTCTTCTGCACTGCGTGTGCCAAGCATCAAGGAACAGCACCCAGCCAATTCAGTTTAAGGCTCTCCTGAGTATCTTCTGAACTATAGGAGGGGTTAAGGTAGAAGAGCTCAGTACCTGTTCCTCCCCTGCATCCTTGCCAACTGTTTCGAGTGGATATACGGCACAGCTAAGAATAAGATTCATCACACATTCTGATTTCCATTATACTAGTCAGTAATTAATTCTATTATTCCACTAGCTCTTCACAAGATACCACCTTGAAATTAGCTGCAGATTGCAAATAATTTGAAATTTTCACCTCGGGGTTTTAGTGAAATAGTTGGGTATATAAATATAACCATGTCTGATGCTTTGGCCATTTTAAACATCTGGCTCAAAGACGCTCACATCTCTAAAGAGCTTCATATCATTACTATTTGCTGTTTCTAACAAACCAACAAAGGTTATCTCACAGTGTAAAATAAGTAGTATCTGCATCAACATAGATGACTAGCAAATTCTTCTACAGCACTAAAATGAAAATTACAATACAGGTTCAAAGGAATTATTAATACAGTTATAGCTTCCAACAGAGTAGTAATGATCTGGGTTTTCTGTGCAGACCTTCAGTGTATTCATATATGTTTTCTTTAAAAGAAATTAATAGACTCTAAGGAATTCAAGGTAAGTCCTGAATCAAATTTATTCAAGCCAGTTTGAGGTACTTACTGTATGTCCTCTTTTAATTTATTACTTTTGATGGAACTAAATCTTACTTGGGCAGTCTTTTTATCTTTTTTTTTAATTAATGGAATGTCCTTTTAATTTATAGGTTTTTCAGGTAAACAAGATACAAGAACATACTTATCCTACATGTCAGATGGGTATTCTGGAAGACAGTCTGTCCATCATAATAAATTACAGTGGCCTCACAGTCCATGGAATTTAAAAGCCTGCTGCAGAACCATCTCTATGTAAAGATGATCAAACCTGACATAACAGGAAACATAAATACAATTTTTAATAATTTATAAAATAAAAATAAACTGAAGACAGATGTTATAATAAATTCTCCAGTTCCATTGCTGTATTTTGCTAAGTATGCACTTAGCTTTAGTTCACTTGCTTTTGCAACAGGCCTTCTTTATAGATCAATGCAATCACTGCTGTATAAAGATGAATTTTCTGACTGAAGGAGATTGCGTGCACAGGCAATACCAATACCCCAGAGCTGACCCAGAAGACTCTATATGTGAAACCAAATTCAGTAACAGTATTACAACAGAAAGCTCTAGATCCACAGATGGCCTCTTTCCAAAGAGTATGCTGCAAAATGCAGATGAAGCAAATGGCAATATATGACCTAAAGCAGATTATCTCACTGTGTGCCCCAAAGCTGAAAAGAAATCAAGTCTTGTCAGTCCCCTATGACACATCGTTGCTTTCTTTATTTAAAGTCAACTTATGCAAGTTGAATAGAGCTGTACATCAAAGCTGGAATCAACTTCTCATTCTATTGTGCAGTCATTAATTACTTAAAATACCTAATAATACATGGTACAAAAAAATGTAATTTTAGCCAAGCATTCATTGTATGTATTGTATCCCAGTCATTGTCAAATGGCATCTTTTCTACTCTCACAGTACATCTGGCAAACCATAAAGTGGACAGTCACTAATAAAAGGTGACTAGTTAAACTACAGCTATGCTGTTATATTGGGACTGAATCCCCTTCTGGCACTTCAGTCTTATTTGCACTCCAAATTAAAGCTCAAGATGACTAGATGCAAAATAATTTCCCAAAACTACATAACTGTCAAAGTTAAGTGGCTGTTAACATTAAATTGACTTAAAGAATGGTCACATTAGAAATAACAATAAGAAGGTCAAGCTTATCAATACAATTATTTGTTATTTTTGTTACAGCAGTGTTTAAAGACACCACACAAAATTAGTTTGTGGTTAAAACACCGAGAGAATGGATTCCTCATACTAGATCCCATAGTGCTAAGGTTCTGGATTGCTTTAATCACCTAGATGCTTACAGCAAGCAGCTGCAATTGTTTGGAGGCAGATGACATGACACATCAAAGGAGGATGAAATACTGTATTTTTATATGGGTAATGAACTGGCAGAAAAGGTTACTCCTGCGGTATACACATACTGATGATACAGGAGATTTGAGTTACCTGCCTAATATCACATGGAAAACAAGAAGCAAATTCAGAAATTTATACCAGGTCATTATTCACACAAGAGTATTTTCTTAATCATGTTTGTTATTTATGGAATTGCAAATTTTATACAAAGGGAAAAGTTAAATCTCTCCCACTGCACAGATTTACCTCACAAAGCCATATCTGACGGTCCGTCTCTTTTTCATAATGTATGCTACCTGCCTGTTCTTAGCACTCTTTTCAGCCTGATAAGGAAAACACATTAGGAAGCTGATTAATGGCTTTCCTACTTTTGATTTTCCAGTTCCCATGTATTTGCACAATATATAAATGGTTCTGTTACAAAACACTATAGAAATGCATGCAATCAAAAGCAATCCTTCTAACTTCCTGTAAAAAAAGTCAAAAGCAAACCAACAAAAAACCAAACCAATATTAAGTCTAAAATTTTATTCTGCTTAATACTGTAAATACTTCTTTGTCAATAATCATATTACAGCATTACACTGTTTGTATTAGTTGTTATACACATCACTATGATAAACGTGGGGCATTACTGTAACCCAAGCAGTACTTTTCTGGGCTGTCTGTTAACTGCTGGCAAGTGTAAAATGCTCATGCTCCTGGATCACTGAGATTGGGTCCACATCTGCAGCATCTCTTTGGGTAAGGTAATTGTGGATTTCCTTCTCATGTGAACCACAGCACATAAAGGGGACACTAATGCATGCCCATGTTACAGTAAATAAGTCAGAAGACAGCTACTGCCCACAGCAGTACCCAAGAGCCAGAAGCACTTCTGGGCCTTCCCAATTGGACTCATCCTGCAACATGGCTGCTTAAAACATCAGCTTTCCAAGTAAGGGTTTCCACGAACATGCTACCACCTTCTTCGTGCTCTATTTCCTCAGTGTGTCAGAAGAACACTGCTTTGAAATAAATTAATTTCTCTCTCTCAAATACACTGCAAATATGCGCAAATCCGTGTTTTTTAACTTTTCTCCACAAAAGGTAAGATTTTAGTTCTGTGACACTTGGCCAGGCTCCTATTTTAGGTTCATCAGCAGAATGGGATCTCCTTTGCTTAGGTGTGCAACTGCATGTGTTAATAAGAATTACTAATTTGGAGCTTTATACTGTCTTTAATGTACTGCCAAGGCAGATAAATCTTATTATCCCTATTTAGAAATGTGGAAAATGAGACAGGGGAATAATATGATTCATTTAAAATATGATTGCAGACCCAAAAATAGAACCCATGTCCTTTTACCATATTATGTACAAATTGGCCTAGCAGGGGATTAGAAAACTGGTTTAAATAAAACTAGGAATTCTTTAGGTAGTCTGTCCTAAATATGATCTTCACAGTACCTAAGTGTTCTTTTCATTTTTATCTTTTAAAGTATTCATTATTTTTTCTAATTACTTTCCCCTATATTCTGACTCTTTAATGACAGATACGGATATATATTAGCTAAATTAAGAAATGCTGGAAACTTTATGGAAAAAAATCATCCCTTTTTTCCTTGGATTTAAAATTAAATTGCCCAAAGTAAGAAAAGAATAAATGGTAATTATCATCCAGGTAATCTTTACTGAACTAGGAGTTCAAAAATCTTTTTGATTAGCCAATTAGTAGTTATGCACCAGGCACAGGGAATTGCACCTAATTGTGTGCAAGTATGTAATGATGGTATATTTATGTACATATATGCATGTGCATATATTTATATAACTTTTTTTGTTTTCTAGAAGCCTGTGATATCTATCTAGAGGATCCTTTTTCTGTCTGTGATAATATAGATTTCATCTGCTAATCTGTTAAATTTACCAAGTAAAAAAGCCAAGTTTATCTTCAGTAAATTTTCTTGGAAAAATGCTGGAAATCAGTGCTACCACCATTTTCTCCAGTAAAATCTGCACTGTTCTGACACAGATTAAATGTCTGGCCCTCCTGCATGGAAAATATTTGCTATTCCAATGTTAAAATGACCTTCAGGCCAGCTATGTTAATCTGTCATTACACCACTTAGGCAAAATTCACAATTTTTTCTTGTTTGAATTTCACTCACGCCCAAAAAATTCTTTATTTATAAATGTTCTAGTCAAATCATTCATAGTCAGTATTTGTTTGAGTTTCTAACTTTTTTCTCCCACTCCACTGTTCTTATCAGCTTTGCTAAAAACTGGCAAATATTTTGCTATGGCATCTATTATCACAAACCAGGAATGTGCTTTTCAGATTTTATTAAGGTATTTGCTCTCCTCCCTTACAGTCCTCTCGCCTCTAAAGACAGTTCTGCTATCAGGCTTCAAAGAAATTCTATGTTCCCTCTAAGCTAGTTAGAAAAATATCCACAGGTACTTTTGGAGGATCTGCACCAAATATATCTTTAGTATAAAATCTATTTAACTAACTAGAGATTAGTATTACAGATAAATAAAGTAATAACTAAACTAAGTCCCCTTACATTAACTCTGATATAAACAAGCTTGTACAGTTTGTAAGAAAAAAAACTTAGGTGGGCATGTAATATTGTGAGGGGTTTCTGCCTTTTTTAAAGGTGCATTTTAAAAAATACAGTAATGAATAGCAGGAATACAATTCCTTATAAATAGTTTAATATATCAATATTTAACATTTGTGAAATTAATGCCAGGGTTTGGCCTTTTATTTTCTTTATTGTGCAGAAAGCTGGTCCAAATCAGCCATTATGTTAATGCATAAAAATACTCAAAGCAAAGTCTTTGTGTCTTTCTTACAGAACATAACATATTCAGGAGCCAAAAAAAAAAAAAAATAGAAGCAGAGAGTGCAGAAAATTGAATCTTTTAAATTACTCCATTTTGACTGAATTACAGCAAGCAATCCTGAACACAGGGAAAGCACTTTCCAAAAATATAAGCTCATTTACATAAACTGTTTTTTAAATAAAAAAACATTTTAAGAGAACTTTTTCCTTGTCCAAATAAAAAGCTAGAACCTGACTTCTGTTTGT
>JANHGB010002019.1:43141-64447 GCA_026283785.1 Coracopsis vasa | reverse complement strand
CAACACCCCCAAGTCCTTCTCCACAGGGCTGCTCTGAATCTCTTCTCTGCCCAACCTGTAGCTGTGTCTGGGATTGCCCCGACCCAGGTGTAGGACCTTGCACTTGGCTTGGTTAAACTTCATGAGGTTGGCATTGGCCCACCTCACAAGTGTGTCAAGGTCCCTCTGGATGGCATTCCTTCCCTCCAGCATACCAACCGAACCAAACAGCTTGGTGTCATTGGCAAACTTGCTGAGGGTGCTCTCAATCTCACTGACCATGTCGCTCACCAACCCTTGAGGGCAATCGGACATTAAGCTGTTAACCGCAAATCTTTGTGTGCAGCCATCCAGCCAATTCTTTATCCACAAAGACAGTCTTACAGCCACATATACATAGCATATGGAATAAGGCAAGCAGGTTATGCATGAAATTCTATGTTTCTGCTGAGTAAAAAATGTCATGCAACTTTTGGAGTTACTTGGTTATTCAGAAAGTTCCAGGAATCCTCACTAGGCTGGCTAGTCAAAGCAGCTAGCAAAAATGTGTGCCTGGGCTCAAATAAATATCCTTTTGAAATGCATGTTTCACATCACAAGTTCTAATAGGAAGCCCAGTAATAAGACAGTGAAGTAATTCATGTTAGGACAGCTAAGAAAATGGTATTAATTTATTCTTCATAGAAAAATAAAAATACTCAAGTCCATAACAAAATGTTTAAATACAGTATTAGAAAAGTACACAAGTTACAGCTTTTGATTTCTCACTTTTTTTCAAATGGGCAACATTTCAGTTTTCTGACATTTGTCTTGATTCACAGTAGGTTTTAACAACACTATAGCCCCAAACCTTTGCATTATCAGTACCCAGGCCTTAAACAACAGTATGTAGCAAACCCAGTGTAATCCAGTGCTCACAAGCTTCTGTGAGTACCAGCTACACAGGAAAAAAAAACCCATTCAGCAACAGAAGTGTTTATCGGACATTAGTAGGCAATATTGTTTAGGCTGTTTGTTGAACCATTCAATCTATTTTCACTTTTCTGGACCATGCTAACAGCACTTGGCACCTGCAGTCCAGTACTCACTGTAAGCCCACCACACCAGGTCTAAGGAGAAGAAAAAAAAAATAAGAAGATCAATATTCTGAATATTATGAAACATCTCTCTCTTCTCCCATCCCACATTAGAACTACCACAAAACTTATCCTGCAGCTGCATCTGTCCTCTTGTTCACTAGTCACAGCACTCTGTAAAACACTGACATAATAGAAGCTAACTTTTAAGATTATAAAATTAAGATGATAAAGTTTAAGATGCTTCACATGCTATACTTGCTTATGAACTTAGAGCAACAAAGTCTAAGATATAATAAAAAAAGTTTTCCCAATAAGAAAACTTCTTTGAAGACCAGCGTGCTAGCAACAAGTAGATGGAATGACAATGAAACGCAATACTCTTACTATGCTCCAGTGTCTGAAAGCACTGCTTCGTTTTAGTATGACACAGCACGATTATGCCAATCTGTGTACTATGTTTACATCAAATTGTGAGAAGCTTCAGCAGTACGGGTGCCAGTGACCTTTAATCTACAATTAAGTTACATGAAAGAATGTATCTCCATGTTTATGAATGAATTTGAGAACTGTAATTAGTTTCTTCATTTTTATTTTAACTGTTCAGGCTAACCCAAGTAATGTCTGCAAGACTGCTATCACTAAGTACGAGGGGCTGTATGAGATGCAGACTAATAGGCTGAAGTGTGGTAAGCAAGTATTTGCTTGGATGCTTTAGGAACTGACTTAAAGAGTCAGTCTTCACAATGCTAAAAGATGACTAATACTTGTATCCCAACAGTTCTGAAGCTATTAAGTTCCCCATATGTTGGACGGGATTAGTAAAGCAACTTGCTTAGTCATCTCCAAATAGCTAGCTATTAAAAGTCTAAAATCCTATTGTCAGTAAGACTAGCTAACAGTAGAAATTGTGAAAAATATTCTGTCCAATAGAAGGAAAAATCAGGTATTTGGAAGTGCTATATATAAAGGCTGCTGGGGCAAATTATTTTTCCATTCCTCCTCCATGCCCAAGAGAAAAACAACTTTATTAATTGGCCTAATCACGCTTCAGAATTACCATGCTATGTTTTCTGTAGGCTGAATTACAAGAAGCTAGAGATCAGTACCTAGGCAGCTGAGTTGTTAGTATGAACTAGTATGTTATCTTCCTCCAGATTCCCAAGTTTCCCTAGACCTATACTCTGCACCCAAAGTATGGTGCACTTGATAGTAGCTTATAACGCAACTGAGGCCTCCAGATTTAGTTATTGAAATCATTAAAGGCAAGCCTAAATACAGTAATTAACACTTGTCCTGTGCATTTCTTTTTTTCCTGCATAGAATTGCAGGAAGTTTTCACTGTTAAGCTTAGAGACACAAAAAAGTTATGCCACAAAAAAGTTATGCAGACCAGTGAAACAACTGAGCTTTTAAAGACTTGAAAGCTAAGAGTCCTGTATCTCAACAGGGAATCATGTGGTGGTGTTTTGTCTCGTGACACCTATTCTGACAGCTCACAGCATCTTGGATTCCCACCTGCATTGGTCTGGATTGGTTATTACAGCAGGTTCCAGATACCAGATGTGCTGTTAATTTACCCTGCAAAAACTTAATGACTTTAACATACATAGCCAAGACATCCAGGTGCAGATTTCTCCTACTGGAATGCTATTATAAGCACCATATGAAATCAAAGAGAAAACAGTTAAACATTTAAAAACCCTAATAGCTAGCCAAAACCAGTGCTCCCAGTTTTCTCCTCTAAAACAAAAAACAAACAAAAAAACAAACAAACAAAACAACCCACCAAAAAACCCCCACCCAACAAATAAATAAACAATTAAGTCTTCAGTAAACTTAATTTACTGCAGAAACTGAAGAAAATTTTATGAATACTGACCATGAAGCCTGGTAATAATGGCTGGGTAAACTTTGTTCTGAAGGTGTATAACAGCTGCTTTGAGTTTGCATTATAAAATGAGAGCTGACCTAAAAGAGACAGAAAACAAACTGAAGTATATGCTTAAGTTATTATGTGTTACTGTATAACTTTTTGTAAAGGTCACTGTTCCACAGGGAAGGATTTCCAGAACACACTAAATACAGTCTACATTGACTAGAAAATTCTCAGTAGCTCAGTATCTATGTAGATGAACTCAGGTAATTTGACATTACAAGCATTATTACACAAACAGCTCAGGGCCTTATTTTCATAAAAGACTGTATCAATCGTGAAGCAATGTACTACTTTAGCCTTGTACTGTTTCAACTTCACACAGGTAGCCACGTTTTTAAGATTAAGATTATAATTTACCTCCATCAAAGTCGCAGTATACTCCTACCCTGTCTGGAACAGATATATCTAGAGTCTTTGTTTTGTTACTGTGTTTTGCTGAAAGTACAGTTTGCAGCCAGTTGTTGATATGGATGCACCAGCTTGAACTAGTCTTTCCCAGCTGATCAAATTTCCCCAGGTTTCTATAGGTTACTCCCACACTGTATGATTTGCAGTCCTTTTGGGCTTTCACTTCCCAGTAGTGCTGTCCACTTTCAATAGTGGTGTCTCCTACCAAGAAAAGAAATAAATTAGTTGCTGTAATTAAGTGCACCTTACAATGCTTGCTCCCTTGTAGACACCAGTAATGCCCTTCTCTGTTTTACTTTAAGACGAAATACAAGAATCTGAACTCTACGGAACAAAATTAATGTACAAGACGATAGAATACAAACACAAAGTATAATAATGAGACAGTTTTACTTACACTCATTAAGATACACTTAACATCAATTCCACATTTAATAGCAGTGAACATCAGTGACTAAAAGGTTTGTAATAGAGAGCTTCAATAGACTTGAAAACCCCTGATGTAGCACAAGATTCTGGTGTTATATAGGCAAAACTACCTACTAACAGCATCAAGTACACAGCCTTGAACAATCACATATCCTAATTTGCCATTCCACAGCAGTATGATGTGGAATTATTTTACTGCTAAGAAAAGTAGAAAGTTCACCTTACCTAACACTGTGTATGATTCACCAACAAAACGATCTCTGCCGCCCCTTGCTGCTGAGGGTCCAACAGATGTCTTCTTTGGAGACAGTGCACCACTTCTAAGAAGAAATGAATTGTTCATGATTGGCACCATTACAGAAATGCACACTCAAATTCTCCCCAGTCAGTTAGGGGGCAATAAACATACATAAAGCTGACACATTAGTTCAGCCACTTAACACCTCTAATAGTATGCATGCACAAGAACAGAGAGAAAAGACAGCCATAAAATATACAAGACATTGTAATAGACAAGTTTGGAGGCAGGTGAGAAACGAAACAGCAGGAGAAAAAAAAAAGCCGATGTGGGGCACATGTTTTGAATGAACACCTGTATAAAAGTGTTTTGCCTGTGCTACACAGAACCTTGGAGAACACATTTGTGGTTCTCGGTATTAGATTTCTGAAAAGTCTTGTAGATCAGCTACAATCGGGTATGCATGAACACATCAGGCCAAAATGCCTAATTATTACTGGAATTTTAACAGCAGTGAATGAGAAAACAACACCATTTGCGTTAAAGGTAGGTTTTTCAGAACATGTATGGCTTGTATAAGCAGCGACTGAAATCCCAGGAAAGAGTGTAACCCAACAAAGAATGAAAAAAATAAAATTGTAATAATTTCATTTCTAATACACACAAGAGTGTTGAAGCTAAGCACAGTTTATATAAAAAAAAAATTAAGTGAGACTTCTGGATTTTAGTGCATCTGAATTCTCAAAAAAAAAAAACCCTACCAAAAAACCCAACCCCAAAAAAACCCCAAACCACCCAAACACCAAAAGGGTGGGGTTTTATTTGGTTATATTAACTTTATCAAAGACTACAGAAAATACAACTGTGTCACAGCACATCATGCTAGGAAGCACACAGCACTCCCTTAAGAGTCATTATAAAACTTAAGAGTCTAATCCCAATCAAGAAAGGCTTAGATTTTCTAATCATACTTTTCAAAAGCATTCTCAGGAAGCAATAGCAAAATAAATGGAGACACTTTGCTCTGAAGAATATTCTAATGACTAATCAGACGCATAAAAGAATAATTTTAACATAATGAGGTTTTCAAGCATTCTATTTTACCTTAGTTATGTCCTCAAAAATAATTCCTAGCAAATTAACCATTAAAGAAAATGAAGGCCATTTGCAAGTTACAGCAAATATTAAGCCTCAGTAGCCAGCGAATTACATCTGGCTATTGTTTTAAAGGTACTTACTAGCAAAGAATTTTAACTTCTCAGAAACAGCTATGCAGTTTATACAGTCTACAAGAAATCACCAATGAAAAGGTTGTCCAGTTTAGCATCACTGTTTACCATATAAATTTCCAAGTACTGATCAGAAGCTTCCAAATAGCCTGTAAGTTACATGAAGGGGATAAGAGTATATACTGCAAGTGCACCACATCATGCTTTTGAATTTTGTTAACATGGAAGAAGCTGTAGTTTACTTACCAAAAGTTGAAAAACGATAGCATAAAAGAAACAAAACAGCAAAGCCAAGAATTAAAGCATAATTTCAGGGGGAGACATAACTCTTTGCAGAATCCATCCTGCTTCAAGTGTATCAGAGATCATTCACTCATGCTCCCAACAAAAGCTGCTGAAATTTTTCTGTTAGATTCAGTATGAGTTATGCAGAAAGCAATGTGGTCAATTTAAAGAATCACCGTAAGAAAAAATGCCTGTGCTTCGCTAATATTTTCTCAAGGTTAGCAAGACATTAAAACATCCTCAGTATCATTTACTTTGTTCAAGTCTTCTGTAAACAGCCACTGCATGTGCTTTGTCTAATCCAAATCTAATAATCTTTAACAGTTTAGATAATGACATCAAATATTTGACATAAAAGTTTTGAAAAAACACCAAAACCAAACAATTTTGGGTTTGTTTGCTGTAGGGGTTTGTGTGGGGTTTTTTTGTTTGTTTGTTTTTTATTTCTGAGCACTTAAAAGAAATTTAAGGCAATTTTATAGCAATCCCAAGCACAAATAGATGCTGGGCAGAGAAGGGATTGAGAGCAGCTTTGAGGAGAAGGACTTCGGGGTGTTGGTCTGTGAGAAACTGAACATGAGCCAGCTTCAGCATGAGCTCACAGCCCAGGAAGCCAACCATACCCTGGGCTGCATCAAAAGGAGCATGACCAGCAGATTGAAGGAGGTGATCCTGCCCCTCTATTCTGCTCTCGTGACACCTCACTTGGAGTATTGTGTGCAGTTCTGGTGTTCTCAACATAAGGACATGGAACTGTTGGAGCAAGTCACTATCCTGTGATTCTATGAGTCTATATAAGAATCTGATATGATTCTATGTAAAAACCATAGAATCATAGAATCGTTAGGGTTGGAAAGGACCTTAAGATCATCTAGTTCCAATCCCCTGCCATGGGCAGGAACACCTCATACTAAAACATGTTGCCCAAGGCTCTGTCCAACTTGGCCTTGAACACTGCCAGGGATGGATCATTAACAACTTCCTTGGGCAACCCATTCCAGTGCCTCATCACCCTCACAGCAAAGAACTTCTTACTTACATCCAGTCTAAACTTCCCCTGTTTAAGTTTTAACTGGTTACCCCTTGTCCTATCACTACAGTCCCTAATGAAAAGTACCTCCCCAGCATCCTTATAAGCCCCCTTCAGATACTGGAAGGCTGCTATGAGGTCTCCGTGCAGCCTTCTCTTCTCCAGGCTGAACAGCCCCAACTTTCTCAGCCTATCTCCATATGGGAGCACTCCAGTCCCCTAATCATCCTCATGGCCCTCCTCTGGACTAAGGAATCATTCAAAAGAAAAACACAAATCTGAATCATTTGGTGATACCGTTTTAGTGTGTCCCATAGATAGCTTCATGGAAAGAAGAGTGAGATACACTGTAGGCCAGGACTGGAACGATGGTTGGGCTTGAGGGTTTCAGTGAGATGAGTGAGGGCAGGTAGTACTTTGTCACAGCCAATGCATTAGGCAACTATTCCCTCAGTACAGAGAACTCTATGTAAAAACAGCTTACTCCTGCTAATTAACACAACAGAGAAAATCAAAAGCTCAGTTCTGTGGCTGAGCAGAAATGAAGGCATCCTAAAAGCAGTGATAGGTAGAAACTCTAAACCTATCTAATACACAGTGCGTATTATACATACTGTGGAGTGTCTCCACAGGACTTTCAAGTGTCAGTACCCAAATCCTTGGGGGTCAGTAAAGACAAGAAAGCCTTCTTCATTAATTAGTGTGGTAGCAACTGTGCACCACTTACCTAGAATGAACTAACCATCTCCATTTGTAGCTGCCATTTGTCATCGGTCGTTGTTACCAGCCTTCTTCAAACTAAGACTTGATAAAAATTAAAAGATTCTAGTGCAGTCCATTGGATTGTATGCTTAACACTTGAATAAATAAAACATGTCCCTAAGCATAATAATCTTCTTCAGCTACAGGCAGAGCAGTTCCAAATACTTCTGGATTTTATTTTAACTTAAACTTTCTTACAATGTTGTAAAACATAATTTACTTGTGTAGGTGAATAAAGATAACCCAAGAACCCCATTAGTATATAAAATTACCTTAGAGAGGCCAGTAATTCAGCTTGTTTTCATTAGTGTTGCACTGAAAACATACCTAACCAAATGGCCATTCAAAGATCAGCAAACCAGTATCGGTCAAATCAGCAGACCTCCTTCACTTACTACCTTTGCTTCTTTAAACAAATGAAGAGACATGGAATGTAACTCGCTGGTCTCTTGAAGGGTTGAAAATACAGACTGAAAAAGCAAATTAACACTCTGAGAAGAGGGCACTTCTGAAATAAAATGGTGGTTTAGGAAACCATTTTCAGAGATCAAGCATAAAGAATAATAGTGCTAAATATTCTACTTAAGTCTGAAAACTCAAAGCTTCCTTTGTTAAAACAATATACATCTTTGCTTGCCTATATTAATGGGTATGGTAGCTTTGCAGATTATTGTTTATGAATATAATACATACATAGTGCTGGGTTTAATATTTTATTTGAATGATGTTTAATGTTATGCAAAATAAATTGTTATGTTACATCCACTGTGACATCAACTAAAATGTGAACTAGTTTGCATAGGTTAGTACTTTGGGCAGCATGATGTTGCTCTAGTCCACCAAGGCTTAAATATTCACAGTGTAGAGGAAGAAACAGGAATTAAAGCATTTCTACTAAAATATATTTTAATAGCTGGTGTTAACTTTCTGCATAACAAAAGCCAAATTAAGATGATACATCATATGATCCAAGAGTAAGTATATCTGTCCTTTGAAAAACAATTGTTACCTTCATAACTGTATACTCCCAAGTACAGAACAATTTTGCAAAATAACTAAAACTTTACACACTTGAAAGCAAACATAAGCCAAACTGCACAGCGGTTCATTTTTGCTTTTTATACCACACTGCAAAAACCAACAGCTGAGTTTCCACATCATGCTAATCAATGTCAGTACAGTCATTGCTGTCTTCCAATGGTCTAGCAATTTCTAATAGTAATATTACATACACATGATTGAAATGCTACAGTATAGCTTATTTTTCCCCCTAAAATAATAATAATTGAACAAATGTCAACAACAACTGGATTACAACTTAAGTACAATATGCAAATTCTATTTATCAGACACAAGAAGCATATGAAATTCCTTTGAATATACTGTTGTAGTGCAGGCAGTTTAGGAAATACAGCTTTCAGGTTTTCTTTCAAAAGGAGAGATAGGGTTTCTATGGCATAAAGCTGGAGAAAATCACTAAAGCATTGCAAAATGATTTATTCTTCTACAGCTTACCAGTACTTTGCATTTGCCAGCACATCAGTTTGGAGAACTACTTTCAATAGCATCTTTTGTCTGTTTCAGTATGTTATTTAAACATTTACTAACTAAAGCATATTCTGTATTTTAAATGGAGTACTAATCAAAGTAATTAAAATCTAACATTTTATACCCTGTATACTTTCTGCTAAAGATTTCTGCATTTGTCATTTCTTTTTCATTGTACAAGATGACATGCAGTCACTGTACAATAAAAACTAGAATTATTACCTTTCCAAAGTATTGGAGACCTTCCATATCCCTGAGGAACACTCAGTAGGGACACATTTGTCAAAAATATAATCCATGGGAGGTGATTCTCTGTCAAATCCCAATCTGCTGAAGTGGTTTATGGTATGTCAAATGTAATCAAGAAAACCCTGTTTCATCAAGATTAAATGCTAATGTTCCATAATGAAAAATTACAACTGCAGTATCTGTAAGTAGCTTTGTTTAGAAAATGAAGATTAGCCAGGCAAGAAAGAGTAATGAAAAGCAAGGCACCCATTTGTTCTTGTACATATGTATGAATATGCTCTATGTTGTTTTCTGTACTTACGCTTATGCTACCAAGAATTACAGCACACTGTATCTTCTTTATTTCTAAAATGCTTAAAATGTGAATGTGTGAACTTCCAACCTGAACTTTGGAAAATCTTGGAAATTAGGCTCCTTAAAAAGTCTTTCCCTTTCCCCAGAAAAAAAATATTGTCTACAGGAAGAAAGTACAGTGAGTGGAACATGCTGTGTTAAAAACGAATATATACTTTAAAGGTGACAAGACAGAATATAACATCTGTTTACCCCTATATCCCACTGCATGTAACAGGCTCCAACATACGCCTTTTAAAACCAGTGCTGGCACAATTTACTTGCTGACTTACTTTCCCTACTTTACAAATTTTAGATCTTAAAAAACAGTTTTATACTCGCACTCTGATAATTTTGGGGATTTGATTCCATTGCTTAGAACAAAACTGCATAATGACGCCAAAGTTTGGTTTATATCAAAAAGCAGGAACCATTCCATATGAACACAAACTAAGAAGCATATACAAGATTAAAAACATGACTACATGAATGAGTAACTTGAAACAATCTTAATAATTCTGCTGACATACCATTCTCAAGAGAAATACAGTTCACATACTGTTTTGTTTTCCTGACCTTTTTTATTTTGCAATTTGCTTCAGCTGCTTTGCTAGGCTAATGAATATTCAAAATTAATGGAGGAAATTCTATTTCCATTGTTTAACATAACATAGTCCTCTAATGACTAATAATCAAATGTTCATTTTCTGATTTCACTATACGTACAGTGTTCAACAATGCAAGCCGCCTCCTCATTTAGGAAGAATGCTAGTATTTTTATAGGTGGAGACTTTCTTTTTTAAAGATCACTAAAAATTGCATCTTGATGCAATATTATCTACTCCTTATATCTCTTTTTATTCCTATCTGGTTAACAAACTGCCAACTTCTTTTTATGGTTGTCAGCATTACACAGCTAGCAGAGCAGCACAGCAGCAACTGATGGTAAATTTTGCCTCAGGCATCATCAGAAAATTTGCCAGCCATTGTAAAATGGGATTCCTCTACTTGCTGTTGATGGCTAGTGATGAAAACCAACACAGAAGCAGACTGCTTGTTTCAGAGCTTCTAGTTCAGCTTGCTACATCAGCCTTTTGAAAAAGCTTGCTGATTTAACATGGACGTCACCAGTAATGCAGAAGGGTCTGTTGCAGCAGCAGCTCTATATACGAAACTTCCAATAATTTTAAATTACATCCATACAGACCACATATTTACAACATCACATCCCTGATTTTAAGCCACATTTTTCTGAAGTTAGATACTCCTGGTCAGCATTAGCCTGGAAATTAGTCAGATAGTAAGAACATGCAGGCAATTCCACAGTCACGGACTTCTTTTTTTTTTTATGCAGTTATTCCACTCTATTTGGCAGCTGGGATCAGCCCCATGTTAGCAACACCTAAAAACAAATTGCATAAGCTTTCCAATTCCTAATTGCATGCAAAAGTAGAACTAGCAGGTATTCGCATTGACAACTTTCTGTTGGCATAACAAATCTATACTGCCTTCCTTCTTTATTCTTTAAACAGATACTGCAGGCTTGCTTACTTTGTGAAATCAGAAATACAAAATTGCCTATGAACTCTGTATTTAATCCTACTTTAAAAATTTCAGAGCAGGCTCAACGTTCTGAGAACTACTCCAAAATTAACTTCTCTACCACATATCTGAACACCACATGAATCTTTAACTCCTTCTTCCTCGCAGATTTTTTCCCTGGGAGGAAATGCAGCACCCTCTTAGCCCCCAGCCAAAGCAAAAGCAACTTCCTTGTGACCCAAGACTGATGACGCATTCCCTCTTACAGGTCCATCATGTCACCAGTTTCTTGATCCTCTCCTCAGCCTCACAGACTGAGGCCTGGATGTCTCAGTTCAGATGACAAGTTAACAGATACCAAATAGCGCATGTGAAGGTTTGTCAGCAAAATATTTTTACTGTTTTCTACAGACAACTAAACTGAAGCACGATGGCATAGAGTATGTTGGGCTTCCTTTTGGTTAGTTTTCCCTTCGGTGTCAGTTATGAAAAAGATTAAATCAATAAAAGAAAACATAGTGTTTCTCCATCATTAATCATTTGGCAAGTGTACAACCCACTGTTGGACCACCAAGATTTCTGAAGGAAACTGAAGCAACAGGCCATTGAGCTGAAATGCAGTACAATTAAACAGAGCTCTCCTCCATAACTCAATGGAGGTGCAAGTATTTCTGCAGCAGGGGTAGGTACATTAGCTCATCAGCAAAGCAGCCATTAAGCAAGTTACCTGTGGTAAGGAGGAGGGATGTAACTGCAGGCTTTGTGTGACTGCACAGCACTGGGGCCTCACACAGGATATTTATTTACAGCAGTACAGGTGAAGGTAAAGGAATTAACATGAAGTACTGGTTGTACATTGCCTTAATGGAAGTTTCTATTTAAATGCTAAGTATTATTAGAAGGAAACAGAAGAGTTTACAGGTTTCATACTCTAGATAGTCTTTGCAAGGAATTTTCTGTGGAAAAGTTACTGAAGAACCACGAATCCAGGCATGGACCTAACTGATGCAAGCAAAACTGATAGAAGAAGTCACTGTTGGAAATAAGAGAAAATGTGCAATCCAGGAATAAATGTGGGTATGCAAGAGTCAAGAAATTTTTGCTGTCAAACCAGACCATTTTACTGTAAGGCTGTGGGGCAGTAGCATTTTTTATTTGCTTTTTGTTTTTACTAGCATATTACTTGTCATTATTTCAAATTATTATCTACTCAATATTTTTATTTTTATTAGGATGCTAACTGTTCAAACATTAAACAACTCCCTAATAATTTTAAGATGTGTTCAAACTCAGTGTGTTAACCTCCTGTGACTTCAGAGTGCCATAAGAATTGAATCGATTTTATGGTTGTTATTATAAAGAGAATAATGTCTTTCAGGTGTAGGGAAAAGTTTCTTTCCCTTTTACAGCTAATTGACTGAAATCTTTATAGGAGTGGCAGCACCAGGCTTCCATATATGTTTTTCATTTTGAGGGAGCACTATTATAATCAACGTGGTGCTGAAAGCTCTAAGTTTCTTGTTGATTATTTATCTTTACTTTAAAGGGCTCTAAATTGGATTCTGAGTGAGAATGCAGACTGTTACAGCAGTGATAAAGTAATGAACATGTACTCTTAAAAGATTCTTCTGATTTTTTCTAAAAGGTCAGATTTTGAGTAAATCATAATAAAGCTCAAAGGACTAGAGACAAAAATCAGTTAACAAACTCAATATAATTTGCTGGAAGCATTCCTGTTTTCCCAGTTCTCTGAACAGTACCATACATCCAGCCATCATCAATTGGTTGCACATTGATGATATAATCACCATCCCTGAAGGAAACTTCATCTTCATCTTGAGCGCTGTAGTCATACATAGCTCTGTAGGTTCTCTGTTGAAGGAAAGAAAAAAAGGCTGTAAAGTCTCAAGCCTAAACAGAAATAGATTCCTTCTCTTCTTTGCACAAAGAAAATGAAAAGAGCAGGGAAAAAAAAAAGAACAGAGGGAGCAAGGCAAAGAAATCATGTTACCTGTTGAAAAGAAACAACACACCCTTCACCCTGTCAAATATACAATGAATACAGTCCCTTGTTCTGAGTAGCAATATAATTGTTTTTGTGAACCTGCATTGTCCAATGTTCTCACACAGATTTCAGGCCTTTCACTACCTCTTGAAATATTCCAACCATTTTTTCATATATTCGCAAGTAACAGTTCATTACATCAAGCCATGGCTGACTGTGCCTTTGCTCCCTGTTTGCATGATTCCCAAATAGCTTCTCCTGTGTCTTCATTACAGAAAAGAAACACAGTCTTCATCCAGGTCATTAATGTGCCATTTCACTGAATGTCCTTAATTTCATTCAGATTTTACCCCAAAATAAAAAATAGCAATATACTATTACCTAATCAGAACAAAAAAATACAAACAGGATTTCAAAAATTCTGCAAAAATAATTTTTGTGAATACTTATTTTTACATATTCAGATAAAAGATTGGTCTAAACAGAACACTAAGTCCTATCATTAGCTAAGTCAAATTTCTGTACACCTCTGCCCACTGTAAGCCAAGTTTCCATTTTCTTTCTAAATAGAGTACGTATTTCCACTCATAACCAATAAAATGCTATAATTCACTGGAATCCAAAGCAGATTTTCAAATGCAAAGGGAACAGTCTCCCTTTGTATCTTAACAGCAGAATAAAACTAAGTCATTTTAAAATTCACAGGAGTATTTTCTTTTACTTGCTCTGCCTCTTGACAGAAGCCAGGAGCAGTTCAAGCATCACTGATAAATTTCCCTACCAGTAATTCTTGATGTGTCAAGATATCTAGATTTCTGGTACAATAGTTTAAAGAGGAAAAAGGTAAAACAGTCAATGTTTGAGCTAATGCCTACTACTATTGTCTGAACCTTTTAAGAGACAGTAAACTTTGTTCTGCTTCTCAGAGGAAAACAACTCTGGATTAGTTTTAGTCCATCTCATTATCGGGTTTTGAGGGGTTTCAATGAAATTATTTTCAGAAAATACTCCACACACAGTGAGTAGGCCATTTGTCACATGTTAGAAATGTGGGATCATCTAATCCAAACACTGTACAGCAACTCATCATTGCTGTTCCCATGCTGCAAATACACTTTCTGGCTTGATTCTACCCTATCATTGGTAGTGCAGGTTAAACACCACAGAGAAATCAACTCCTGTTTAAAAACTGGAAACCACTACCTTTCCTGACAATACTGATCTGAACTGAATTTGAGTCTTGCTGTGTATAATTGTTCACTGCCATGCCTTGTAATGTTGCTACCTGACAGGCTGTGACCAAGAATGATTTTTTAAGCAGAGGCATGTGGTTTCTTGGTGGTTCGTTAATGTCTTCCAAGTGTTAATGGAAGGTCATGAATAAAGTCATCATTTTTATGCGCTACACAGAAGCAACTAATTAGGAGTGTTCTATCATTACCAAAAATTCCTTAAAGATTCACAAACTAGAAATCTAGCAATTGGAAGACCTTTGAGAATCTGATTTTTCCCATTTCAGCTGACCTCTCTACTGAGCCTTCAAACTAACTCAAAAAAAAAAAAAAAACAGTTAAAAATATGCTACTACAACAAGCCTAGCAGTAGTTAGCCCTTTAAACAATTTATTTCAGTAAAAATGGTCCATTTAAGAAAAATTGTGGTAAGTCTGTATCTGGCATAAGGCAGAGAATGGATTTTCCTGAGCCGTGCTTATATGCTTTCCTTAAATGGGCAAAGACTGGGGGAAGAGATTAGATGTTTTATTAAACTAACATAAAAATAGGAAAAAAGAGAAGTTTTTGCTCACTCAGAATGATGCTCACTCATCCTTAGAGCATCATGGCATAGTACATAGAACTGCTGTCTCCTTTAAGGCAGCTTGACTACATCACTGTGGTGGCACAGTTGTGAAGAGAAGCTGGTAATTTCAAACTCTAAAAAAAATTATTAGAGCCCTAAATGCTACTGAGAAACCTAAATTTATGGCCTTAACACCTAATTAGGTACTAAACGGCTGTCAGGAGAAATCTCCATAATAATCCTGTTAGCATTTAATGCCTAATTATCACTTCAGAGTGTAGTCTGGGCTACGTAATTGAGAATTACAATGCTTAAAGGACTCAAAGAAGGGATTTTTAAAATGCATTTTAGGGAGTTACTCCTCTGTCAGTAGAGAGTTTAGCAGCTACTGAGAGTCAAGAGGGTATAAGAAAAGGTTGGGGCTTTGTAAAACAATCAAATACTCGCTTATCTCCCCACCTCCTCAAAGGTCTAACTTGGAGCTACTGTTTAGAAAGAACAGTAAGTTTTGTGCATATGAAGAACTGAAGCCAGCCTGTCATACTTGCAGCTCCCAAGCCAGATGTGAGCTGACAGATGCCTATTTCCAGTGCATCTAACAGTTTAAACTTATTCTATGGATCGCTCCTTGAAAAGAGCAGTATCTGCTGCAATGTCCTTCACATATAGTAGCTATCAAGAAAAGTCAATTTGCAACCTAGGTTTCGTTTTCCTACAACTTTTAGTTATCTAAAGGCATGAGAACACCCTCTGTTATTTTCCAGAGGCAAAGAGCCTTCAGGGATCTGTTATAAAACATTCTATACAGTGAGCAAGAATTTAATTCAGCCCATTATGCAGAGCTGCTCACAGAAAGTGAGCAAAAGTTAAGAATCAGAAAATAATGCCATTTAACTGACAAAAATCTACCCAAAAGACTGTGTTAGAATTATGCTGATACAAAATTCAGCTCAAAACTAAATAAAACTAAATTTGAATATTTAGAAATTAGAAAAATTCCATTTCTCAACATAAGAAATTGGTGAACATGATTATAAAATGAATTTATAAGCCAGCTGAAAGGAGCAGGCTTTACTACAGCAGCTCAAATCATCCCCACCCTGATATAACCTTTGTCAAATCTCCTATGACATGTCGAGATTTTAAAAGCACCCCGAGACTGCCATCAATATTAAGCCTCTGCAAATCACTACATTTCAACACATCCCAAACCAGGGGTTTTCCTCAGCACACACTGAGAGCACCCAGCACACCTGGATAGGATGTCAAATGACAAGTTTCACAAAAGGAATAAGAAAACCTGTTGAAAGGAGACAGTCAATCCTTTATTTTTAAAATGCTTTAATGTCACTCCCTTCCTTTTCCTATTACTTTTGCATTCCTAATTCTGGAAGGAGAGGCAAATGATGACTCTCAAGATGATTGAAATGATATTGCTTCAACAGGCAGCCCACCAGGAAGGTCACTGGGAGACAGAGATATTAGGGAAATCGTAGTCTTTTACCTGCCCACACAGCTGTGAAGCCTAAGTGCATTTCCAGATTTGCAAGCATCTCATTCTCTCTCTGGTGTATCTGAAGGCTGCTTGTTTGCTCCCCACTAAAGAGCAACTCTGCTAGCAAAGCCCAGGCTTCCAGTTCTCCCACTGCCTGGATTCTGGCCCTTTCGGAGAGCAGCCAGCTCTCCAAGAGCCTTTTGATACCCATGAAAATTAAGGGTTGATTCCAGCATCAGCTACCTCACAGCTGTAATGCAGGTGCCCAAAGAGTTTCTCAATTATTGGTTCACCCAAAGATGCAGGTATCTCAATCCAGACTTCCCAGCAAGTTAACTCCTCAGCTCCCAAGCAGCTGAGAAACTGGCAAACCCGAAAGCATCCAAATCTCACATAATATCATAATCTTTGCAATATAAAATGTCATGGAGTCTTAAAGAAAAGTACAAGCTTTAGCTAATCTTGAAAGCAGGTTTTTTCAGTCTCAGCAAGCTCCAAGTTTGGTTCAACTTTAAAGAAAGTGACAGAGGTAGTAAATCTACATCCATTCAAAATAGTTTAAAATTCAAAATTACAAGTCAGTATTTTTAAGGTAAAAGATGACTAGATCTGAATTGTGAAATCTCTAGGCAGTAGTACAATAAAAAATATTATAACCATTGAAATTTTATTTATAAAGAGTTCAAAAAGAAAAACGAAGGTCAATTTCCTAAAAACCCCAGCTGAATACCAATTCAGCTCTCCTTCCATGACCAATTACTTCTGAAACAAAATATTCACTCCAGCATTATATTCACATCCACCATAATCAAGAACTTCATGACATGGCCATGGTTTCATGATAAAGCTTCTCCTCAGTCACCCAGCAGTATATCTGGTTTAGGCACAAGTGGGTGCATGACTGTTCTATTGAATTAGAAAGGGCACACCAACACAGATCTGAGGTAGCTTTATACAAGCAGGGATGAGTAATATGGATAGGCACAAAGCCTGCTAGCACAAAATCAGCAAGTTAAAAAATCTGAAACAAATTTAAACCACCAGGGTGATATTAAGAGATCAGTGGTTTTTATCTGGCACTAAGAGCCAGAATTCATCACAGAGCACATCACCAAATCTCAGCCTGTGAAATACCATCCAAGCATTCACTATTTGTTTTAAGCAAGCAGAAGATCCACTTATTCCTCTGCCTTCTGGAGATCATAAACTACTTTTTTTTATGCATTCAGATATAAATGTTCCTGCCACTACCCTGTCACTTAATCTTTTTCATATATGAGTACTATCACTTACATTTAGGACCAGGACAGTCAAATAGTCCAGCTATAGAATTCAAAGGTACCAATTCACAATAGCTGATGATGTTGCTTACCAAATAAAATAATTCCTTAAATCCAATACTCACCAGACTTGCTGAATGGGGCTGTGAATGCATGGACCTCATGGATGACATACTGGTCTGGTGCATGTATCCATATCCTTGGGTCTGGCTTTGCTGATATGCCCCAGGGAGAACAGGGGCTGTGTGTTAAAGAAATACAGATAAATTAATTAGGGTTTTTAAAAGTTCTTGTCTAGCCTTTTGTAGAAATTGTAGATTATTTGCATTACAAATAACAACTCCTCAGTATGACACAGTTCAGAATTATTTCCATATACAACATAAGACTTTTCGTTGTTTGAGTTACACATAACTGTAACCAAAGCTACAGCAATATATCCACAAGGTTAGCTGGAAGGAAAATCTTAACATACCTTAAGAAGTTTGGCTCTAAAAAGGTGTACGAAAGCTTGAAACACCAGTGACTAATTTTGGTATTGCCATAGATGATGCACTAAATATCATGTGCCGTGATACTGCCATTTTTTAAGGAAAGATTGATGAAAAAAAGCTATATACCAATACAGTTCTGGAATGTTTCAGTAGAAATTCTCTGCAATTAATTCTTAACACATTGCAAACTAAATCTTATTTATTGAGCTATGAACAAAGAAGGATTGTGATTCACAGGAAGAGACAGATATGTTAAAAAGTGAGGTCGTTGTTGAGTTTTTTAATTTATTCTGATTAAACCAACATTCTTTGCTGAACACAGAGAGATCAGTGGTTACTTAAATATTTCCAAGACCACTTCTTTCAGAATAGTCCTCTTACCGCACAATTGTTCCATCTCTTTCACATATATTTTATTCACATTATTTTAACAATTACATTATTTCAACAATTCTGTATGCTAATCATTAATATGTTGACTTTTATTGTACCAAGAGCTGCTAAAAGAGTTAAAACAACCAACATGGACTCCCTGCTTCTACTGGGAAAGCACTCATAAAACTTCTGTGTCTGCTGGAACACCTTATTTTGGCAGCTGACCAAAACAGATTGCATTAAAAACATGGTTGATCAAAAAACTGTGAGAAATGAGCACAACATAAGTGACTACTCACTATTTTCCCAGCAAGCCCAATGATGAATAATGGATATTTTAAAAGTGCCAAGTTCATTCTAATGACATATGAGTACAAAGACATTTTAAAGCAGTTTAATCATCAGAGAATTGCTGCTCGTTAACATGTTCACAGGATTATCACGCATTAAGTGAATAGTCCTAAGTAGTTCATCAAATAATTTATGTTTCAGTGTTGCTACAAGCTATTTCTACATGACCAGATGCAGCCCTTCATGAGAAAATAGAGAAAAATATAATCTAATCAAAGGTTCTGCGATCAAGACAAAATGAATTTTGCCCAATTCACTACCAGCATAAACATTGGTCATTTCATAGAAGCCAACAGAGTCTCATGCCAGCAGTAAATTGCTTAGGTGGGTTGAAAACTGGGCAGAGCTTGAACTTTTTAACTTAATAGGAAGTTGTATCTCTCAAGCCATCACTGGCCACTGATCAGTCAGCATCCTGCCTGCTCTGCTGTGACAAAGGGCTAGTAGCTTTTCCCTGCTCCCTGGTAGAGGCAGACACCCCAAGAGTCCCTTTCTTCTTCCTAAAAGAAGTGAAGGTGCTGGTAGAAGCTTTTTACTCTTGATTCCTTCTCCCTAGAACAGATTTTTCTCAATTCCTACCAATCATCTTTTGTCACTGTAAGGCAGCAAGCCTACTGATGGTCAGCTTCACTGTGGCCTCCAAATCGACAGGCTTACTTTGTGGGGGGGATAACTTATGCCTCCTGCCTCTGTGACAACTGTCAGCAGCAGGTTTGAGATGTGCTTTCCTCTTTTGCTATCAACTTCTCACAAGCTGAAAGAATTCTGTCAAACTGTCTCAATGAGACTTTTTGCTCATTTACCTGCACAGGAGGAAACTAAGCCTGAGGGAATAAAGCATTTCTTCCCAAGCAAGAGAAGTGGGAAATGTTAGAAGCTGAAGTATTAGAAAAAGATTCTATACAAACAAAAAGAAGGAATTTTTAGGATTAGCTTTGTTAATTATCTTCTAGTCCTTTATTTAAGTATCACATATATGAGCCTATATATCAATACATCAGTGTTCAAGACACTTGATTGAATAATTCCACCCTTTTTTTCCATTAAAAGAATATTGTAGTAGGGCTGCAAAAAATTATCAATATTTAACAATTTCTTACAGAAAATACTAAAGAAATCTCTAGATTACTGTCTACTTGGAAGAGAATTTGGGAACCATAAATAAGCAGATTATTGAACAGACAAGGGCTCCGAGCAGTGTTTCTGGTGACATACAGATATTTCAAGGTGAGATTAAATGACGCAGAGAAAGAGTTGGACTTTTCTTCATCATCATCACCCATAGTTAACTGCAATCTTTTGGCCCAGACCAAAGTATAAAGTTCTATAACATCACTGACTGCAGCAGCAAAAGCAATGGTTTTAGTTAACCTAAGGGAACAATAAAACACAGTGGTGGAACATGAAATTCATTTAGCTGAAGCCAGATTTATTGGTGAGGGAGCTGAGGGCTGACCATTGCTCCCAGAAGTACAGGTGGTTGTTTTTTCTTGTTGCATTAAGACTTTACGAGATACATTCTAATGTATCAAAACTTACTTTTTTCTTGTCTCACTTACTAAGCAAGTCAGACATTCATTTCAAATTAACTACCTGAGGAAATTTATCATATATCTTTTACTATATCTTTACAGGATTTCCCAGAGAAAAGAGACAGAAAAATGAATGAACATGATAAAACGCAAACAGAGAGAAAGGCTCCAAGAATAAGAAGTTGAGAGAATGATAGTGAGTATCAACTTGCTGCAGCAGAAAATGGGGTCTGCAGAGTGTGTATTGATTAGGACATGGTTTGAGAAGTGCTAGGAAAGAAAAAAGTCAAACTGTGGAAACAGAAAAGGAATAACTAAGAGAGCACTGTAGAACTGCAAGGTTAAAAAAAACCCCAAACCAATCATTTAAAGGGCAGGTAGCAATACATATTTACATTTTATATAGACCATACTTAAACTCTTTCATTCTTTCGTACAGCAGAACATCAGCAATCCATGTAAAACTATGTATCCCCACTGCTAACTACTGCACTTCTGTCATTTACTGCAATACAGACCATTTACTGGATCAGATGTAAAGTAATAATCACTTCACGTCCTCTTACAGACATCATGCAGTTTTAAACACATATTTTGATGCTATCTCACTTCACAGTTTCACTACTAAGACTTTGGAGAACTCACGAGGAATACTGCAACACATCATAATAAAAGCCACAACATAAGAGCGCAGGAAGTAAAAAGAAAGACGATGAATATTATGTGCTTAATTCTAATGTCTGTACAACACCAGAAATCAAGCTTTAGATTCTCTGAGGAACACAAGTTGCAACCTAGCCAGAATACAGCATCATCATACGTATTTGTGTTACTGACACTATGACTAGCTACTCCTAGACTCACTACACAGCTAAGTAAACCTGAGTAAATAGGGAGCTGGAAATACACAGGATTAATTTTGTTAAC
>JANHGB010002019.1:22185-42664 GCA_026283785.1 Coracopsis vasa | reverse complement strand
CCGATGCGTAAGAAAACATTAAGTAGTGATGCAATCACATGTGTAGAAGTGCATGTCTAGAGCACACTTCTGTGGTGCTCTGGTACACCCCACATGTTTTTCATGTGGCTGGGTCACTGCATGAATTCTACAACCATCTTGACCACCCCCCAGTCCATGTTACAAGAATATATAGCTAAAGAAATATAGCCTTAGTATAAACTGCTATTGCTGTGTTGAAGCTAGTGCATGATAACAACTGGTACCTTTTTAAAACCTTCTTCAGAGAGCGTCACGGAGGCAACTTTTATTACAAATTCTGGCTCAGTACTTTATTTTTTTGTCTTCTATCACTTTTCATAGATGTTGGCTGCTGCTCCTTATCATTAAAATATTTAAAGTGATTTGGGTTGGAAGAAACCTCTAGAAGTAATATAGTCTACCCCCATTTAAAATCAGGGCCAAATCTGCAGTTAGACTGGGTTTCTTTGGGACTTGTCCTGTCAATTTTGAGTTCGGGATGGAGATTTCACTATACCTTTTCAGGCAACCACAAAACCCTTGAATTCCTCCTGTTTATTTCCTAGGCAGTATATATTCCTGTGCAAGCCCTTGAGATGAACTCAGCCCAGCACTGCATTAATCATACAAGCATCCTGAGTAACAGTTTTAAGGAGAGATTTGAAGGTTAACATTTATTCTGCAGAAGTTCACATACTGCCCAAGCATGAACAGTGGGATAAATAGAACTTAATTTTTGTCAAACAAGAATTTAATAAGAGTTTTAAAGAAGGCCCATATCACAGTCAATTCAGAATCAAATATCTTGATACTTTGGCAGCAAATAAGATAGGATAGATATGCTGAAGACAGGATGTGAAAGACATAAAAAGAGAAGAAAAGTAACTTGACTGCTACAACAGGTGAGCATTTAGCAGACTTTTAGGGTGATGTGCTAAACATAATTCTCTGCTAAAGTTAAGAGTGCTAGAAGAACTCAGCAGGAGTCATGAGGTGATGCATCTCAAAGAGGCCATAGGCAGTCCATTCCTGATTCCCACTGCATGCCTGAGGTTGATGTTCCATGAGCTGGCCAAGGCTATCTAACACTCCTATCACCCTTCCACTTCCTCTCAGCTGTGTTGTTCTTCTGCTGGCTTGGTAAGCTAAGTCAGTTCAGCAAGGTATAAGACCAGCAGCAGATGCAGTCAAGGAAGGAGGCAGGACCAGGTACTCAAGGCCACAGGCAGCAGAAGGCAGCAAATTGCTAAATCAGTTCAGCTGTCCCATGGTAGGCCCTCCCAAGCACCTCACTTCTTAGCAAGCTCCAAGTTCAAACCACAAAAGAGCTAAGCCTCTCATAGATGCTTCCTTCCAGATGTCTCGGCACCCAGCACCAAACAATGCATCCCATGTAATGCAGATTCTCCTGTGTGCTAGCATGTGGCATGCACTGCTCAACTACTTGCATCCTAGGTCCCTACAGTATCTGAAAAAAGTCATAGTGGAAGGTTAGAAAAGATTAAGCCTAATGCAGCCAGCAAGAGCTGTTTACCCGACAGTAAAAACAGGTATTGGAGAACTTAAAGACTTTAATGAGCCTGCAAAGACTGCCCAGAGATAGAGATGGTAAAGGGGCTGAAATAAGGTACAGACCTCTGCAGCATCCCATAGTACAGAGAGAAGGGATAATCTCTAAAAGATTTGATAAAAAAGCAGTAACCAGAGTAGAGAAAACAAACAGAAGAGTAAAAATATGCTAGATACAGATAACATTAGGAAAACCTCAGTAATAATTTTCCAGTGCAGAACTGCTTGCAAGAATGCTCATGTCCCAAACTAGGATGAAAAGAAAAAAAAAAATCTCAAAGGTTCATGCAAGAAGAAATTTTAAAAAAATCAGGTGAAATAATATTATGTCAATCATTTCTAAAGATCTAGGTTTAATTTCAATAGTTTTCAATGTTTATTATCATTTACATGACTTAAAAATTAAATATATTTCAACATAAAGCTGGATTCTTTGTTTCAAAAATGTCAAGCTATAACCTTAAAAATCTCAAAACTGAATAGAACAGGAGGGGTTGGCATTGCGATATTAATCGTAAGTGATCCATTCCTATAAAGGAGTTTGTGGCATTAAACTGCTATCTTCTGATGAACAATATTGGAAAATTCCCAGCCAACTCTAAAGTTAAATTGCTCAGCATTAACTTTTCAAATAAGCTAGAAAATGGAAACACATACTCTAAACTGATTGTAACTCTTATCTATTATAGAATTTTATTATTTTCTAGTCAAAAAGAGTAGCACAGCACAGTCAAGTTTACTGGGAATAGGTCGGACTGCATAAGCATATAAAACGCACTAACCTGAAGACTGCAGATGGTGAGACCTGATACAGAACAAAGCTGCTTTTAGAACAGTAGAAAACAACACGGTAAGGCATCTTGGCATTTTTTCTTGTAACAGTAACTTTCCTTTCATTTCTTTTCTTTCTTTTTTTTCCCCTTCTTTTCTTGCCCTTTACTCGTCAGTTAGGCTGCTTTCACAGATGTCTGAGCTACCAGGCTTGTTGCTCTCAGCCCTGTCAGAAGCAGCAGTTTGTCTGCATACTATCCATTACAGGAGTCAGTATTAGTTAGTAAATTGGAATATCAAACCCACATATAATTAGGTTGTTGAAATAACAACCTGAAAGTATGGCCTAATTCACACAGGGTGCTAATAAATATCTGCCATGCTCACTGACCTCATTAGAACTGAAGCTCTGAACTATTTGGAGTCAGTGGCGAATTCAGCATGTTAAAAGTTTAGGAAGTTTCCTTAACCTAAATTCTAAAGATGTAACAAATAAACTATGCCATCTTCAAATACCTGGGGGGGGGGCGGAAGGGAAGGAATGGAGGAGGGGTGTCAGCAAAATTATTAGTCTTGTATTTAAAAAAACTAACATTAATTATTCATGATGCAAAAAAAACCAAATCAAAACTCTCAAGACCACTTACTGACATACTATAATGGATAAAATAAAATGTTTTAAACTAAACCTCATTAATTTCATGTCTAGACAAAGACTGTTTTAAGCACTGTTATTTTATAACACCACTTTATCCTCTAGCCTACCCATATGTATCCACTATGCAGAATCATACGTTTATAACTTATAAAAGCAGTTTCAATATAAGAAATTAAAAATTGATTTTGAATAACCTTACAACAGAATATCACACAGAGCTGTTTCTCATATGTCAAAGAAAACAAACTAATTTTGAAAGGAATGACAAAAAGAGTGCCTAATGTGCTCATGCCACATGGAATTATGTATTTTATTGAGAATTTGTTTTCCTCTTTGGGGGGGCTATCTCATATTTCAGTTACGCCTAAAAGCAAACATCCTCACAAAATTTCAGCTGTTCTAAAATCCTTGATTTGTACAAACAGTCAATATCATTACTACTGGCTACACTGGTCTTTATTGTGTAAGTCCATCATATATCCAATAGCCAATGGGGTGGGAATTTGGGAAGTACTAGTTGGCAAAAGAAGAGTTCTCTAGTACATCAGGATCCATGTGTCTGGTCATTCAAGTCTTCTCCCTAATTCTTCATATTTTGAAGAATGGTGGATCAGTCAATTCCATTATATCATTTCTTTTCAGGGCAATCTAGTCCTGGAGGTTCATTCTAGCCTCTCTGAGGGGTCTAAATCTCTACTGCAAAAGCCAGTCTTGAGTATTTAAAAGTAGTATGCTTTTATTCCCCTTCAGAGGAAAAGCATGAAAGGACTGTATTCAGAATAAGCCCAGGCTAGCACAGTCTCCAGAAGCCATGTCTGCAAGCAGGTGTTAAATGTCATAGGGAAAAAAACTGTTTTCTGTTGTTGACATTAAAAGAAAGAGGACAGTCAACTGAACATCCACCCTCTTCATCAAAAAGCAATAATACTGGGAATATTTTTGCCAGCAAGTGCTTGTGGATAATCTTTAGAGCATCACTTTTACTGAAGAACAGGGTTGGAGGATACTGAGTCAAAGCTCAAAAGCCTCTGTGATCATTAACACATTGTTGTCATTGTAAAGCATCAGAGAGTTGTAAAGTATTAAATACAAATAATTTTGTGCTCTGCCAACAGGAGAGGAGAAGCACCCAATCTCAAACCCATACAGTCCCTGCCTGTAACTGTCTGGCTGTGGAGTGGTGAGGTGGTGAGTGACCCTCACAGCCTGAGAAAAGCACGAGCCAGTCCTGTCGTGGCAAAGCAGACGATTTTGATGAACAGAAAATGCCATCAGCTTCCCCAGATTGCCTTTAGAACAGCCATTCAGGACTATAAGGCCATAAACACTCAGAAGAATGGATTTGATAACTGTAATTCCATAGGACCCCCTTTAAACAAAAACTTTTTCACACAAAAGCTAAAGGTATTTGTTATAAGATAGGGTTGTAAATGATCTCCCAGGAAATTTAATAATATTTATACATTACCCCATTTTCCTTACTGATATTATAACCAGGATATAACCAAATAACAGGGCATTCTGGAGTTCTGAATATTAATTGCAATCAGGATTTGGTATCACTGACAAACAAACCACATTGCTAGCTGACTTTTTTGCTTAACATTCCACCTAAGCTGCAGCATGTCTCAGCTGAGAAAACAAAGTACTAAATGCCTTTCCTTTCCCTTCCTCACATACCACACCACATTCTTTTATTTATGAAGGTACAAAATGCCTGAAAGCCAGCCCGAGGCATCCTTGGTCCTAGTGGGGCCACACTGTACCACAAGAAGCTACAATTCCGTCTTAAATTGTGAATAGGCAGGTTGAGGATTTTGCTCTAGGCTCCCTCACAAATAAACAGCTAGTAAAATGCAGGTTATATTAACATGTTCCATTACCCACACACCTTCAATTACAATTTGAACTCACATTTACTGAACAGCAACTGTTGCCCATTCACCCACTACTGCAAGTCCTTCTCACAGAAGCTGTGCTTTGATTTCTGTGCAGCTACTTATTTGCATAGTGGATATAATGAATCAGAGCAATAGTGAAAGGATACTATCAACCAGGATCAAGTACATGACTAGACATAATTTTATGAATTATATTTATTATCGCTGGATATAAAATCTTCTGAAGTGTATCAAAAGCTGCTCTAGGGAACCACACTAAACAACTAAAACAACTGCTTGCCTAGGGAGCCATTAACACTTTCACTGTTGAGTCTCTTGGAAATTTCCTTTCCACTTTCTGCTCACTAACTGTTTAAAGGAAAAGGGAACATCAAACTGAGACAACTGGCAGGGCAAACAGAAAGATCCCCTGAATGGATGCCATGCTACAGAAATTGAAAATGAGATCTCTTCTGGATTCACCTCCACCTCCATGTGTGGGAGTTGCCATTTGATGCTGCTAGATGTCAAGGGTATGGAAAAGCAGCATGGGAATCAAATATAGGCAGAGAGAATCTAAGCAAAGATATTTTGGAACTGTGAAATGTAAAGCTCTCCCTGGAACATTAACTCATCCTCTGTGAACACACACTGAATGAAAATGTGCTTTCAGATGAACTACAATTTATATCTTAATGTATTACAACCAATGTGGGATATTTATTTTTATTCCCAGAGCCCTAAATCAAACCTTGATCAAAACTTAACTAAGCCCTCACTTGCAGTGCTATAAGAAGTTTCAAGTTTTACATTAAAAAATAAGGTTTTACAGATATTTCCTACATCATTGTAGTGGAAAATAACAAAATCTAATTTTCTGGACTGATTTCTCTCATGTTCTGCATTAACAAAGCACTCAGCAGAGGACACTAGAAGTCTGGTAGTCGAGACTAGGACATAATGCTCAAGACAGTGCATAAATGTGGTCCCATTGCCATTCTGGATTCCTATACTTACATGGCTTAAAAGGCTGAAATGGATTATCAAAAAGAGACCAAATTATGAATTAAGCAATCAGAAATCTTCTTTTCACAGAAACCTGTCATTATTTTTAATCAGAAAATAACAACCCTGTCCTTTGAACATTATGGATAACTGCAAAACAGGAGGCAGAAGCTGAAAATGCAAAACATACCTCCTTCAAATGAAAGGTGCAATTTCCATTAGGGAGAGAGCTGTCATGCTGCCTGAACAAGAACTGTCCTTATGGTGTACAGGATACGGTCACAGGAAACCATTACAAAGGAAATCATATTGCTTCAGTAAAAATCTGTTTGAGAATGGAAGCCCAGGAGTCACCAATACTGGAGTGCAAGCTTTCTAACAACAAGAACTGTTCATGCTAAATTATTTCTGGTATCAGGTACCAAACATATGCATACACTTGCGCCCATATTACATACACAAAGAAGTATTTTCCAAGTTCAAAAATACCACAAGAGGTTTACGGGTGAGGTATTTATTATTTGACTGCAATAATTTGAACTACATTATATACTTAAGAACGGAAAATCATCTGGTTTACTACGATGCTTTTGAGTGAAAGAACGCAATTTTTTCCTACACATTACCTTTCAGGTTGGCAAACCTGCTGGGTGCTTGCATGTAAAAGAAGCAAAATCAGAGCACCATCCAGTCCAAGTACATATATATATATATATATGAAAAAAGTCAGAAACAGATGTAAGAGTCTGGTAGATAAGAGAAGTGTAGATGTAACCCACACCAAGAGGGAGTACACACAGTACTGTTTTGATGTGTTCAGCCTTCTGTGGCAGTACAGCCTGCTGATACACTTGAAAGGGGACAAGAAACCCACAAAAGCCTATAGTTCTTCCTGTGAAATCTACAATTCCTCTCCCTCCAAATGCCATGTTTGATTACTGGACTCTAGGGAACAATGTTACGGAAACAGAGTTCAGCTACCTAGCATAAAAGAACCATTCTTCCTTGGCTGCCAGAGAAGAAAATATAACTGCTGTGTCATTCTGCTTGACCTCCTTAAAATGAGAGCTTAGCAACTGAATATGAATACAAAGAGGGGTGAAGGATTTCTGCTGTATTCCTGCCAGCTGCACCTGGAAATGGAAGACAAATCTCTATATTACAATATAAAGAGCATTCTAGTACTATCCACCTTTTTTTCTTTGACTTGTCTTTTACTAATGGTGATTTTTCCCATCCTCAAAAGGATGTTTTTTATAAAAATGAGGAGTTTTTTATAAAAATGATGGGAAGGACAGAGCAAGGAATGGAACCAAATTCTGTTTCCTTTCCTTTTCTTCCACCTTCCACTGGTGTAAGCAAAGAGCACTACAACTGTCCAAACACAAGTAGACTTCCTGGTCAATGTACCACAGAGCATCTCTGACATTCCAGCATCTGAAATTCATTTTTTTTTCTCCATTTCATCTGACTAGTTTGTCTTCAAACCAAAATAATAAGGAGCAGAAGTAGCAGCACAGTTCCTTGTTATAGGATTTTCTGTGGTACATATGGTTGGATGTCAAAACCTCAGGCAAATCCTACAAATAAGCATTTCATGTACAGATTCACAGATACTGTTGTGTGTTACGGGGAGAGGAGACATCCCTGAAATCAATGTTTGAAATGTCAGTGCTCAGCTGTAGCATATGTGTACAGCATGTACAGTAATACATAAAGTCTACATTTGCTGTTTGCAAGGCTGAGTTCACACTGCAATTCAAACATTTTTTTTAATGGCCTACAACTTGTTCCTGCCTTGGTGACTAAAGGAGAAAGATAACCCCTGGAGTTTGGAGAAAGGGAAGGGAGCAGGCACAGCTACTCTGGAGCCTTTTTTCTTCATGAAGCTCATATCACACGAGGAGGACACGCCACTAGGGAAAGAGATGAAAGGACTTAATGTTTCTCATTGACTTAACTTCCACTCCGAGCTATATAAAAACTTCAAAACTTTTAAGTACCAATATCCCACAGGAAGATACTGTGATACTGTGTTTTCTGCAGCTTTTATAGACTTTGGAGTCAAGTTGCCAGCATGCGCATTTGCCATATTTATTCCTCAAAGGTTCTTTGTAGTAATCTTTTCTGGATCTGACCAGTTGTTATGCAGTATCAATGAAGTATCATATGAATTTTAGCTTTTGTCATAGCAACCTACGGGTTACTTTTAAGATAGATAACGAAAATTAAGACTATCAAGATATAAGTAGAATTTCACAGTTTGTTGAAATTTGTGTATTTGGATTCCCAGTGTGAGTAGAAGAAGATAGTTTCCTAGGCAAGTGCAAAGTGAGAGGCCTAAGTGTTAGTGACAGACCCTTTTCATCAGAATAAAGAAAGGAACCTCGAGGTTCATCGAGGAACATCGAGGCCTCTTAATGTTAATTCTTACTACTTGCCTGTGGCAGCAGATGAACTGAATGTGAAGAAATTAGGCTGAAGGAAACAAGGATAAATAGCGAACATGCAGCCAATCAGTAACACACTGGCTCCAACCAAATAGATAAACTTTTAGCACTCATTTCTAAAATGCAACAAAAGGCACTTGAAATGTCCTAATACTCACTGTTTTCCTACCTAACATGAGCTTTTGGGAGTACACCAAATCTGATTTCCGTCTGCTACAAACTGACTTCTGTATAGTTTTTAAGATATGATGACGACTTAGAAAATAACCAAGAAATCAAGTTATTAAGTTTTTTGTTTTTTTTCCCAGCAGAGTAACCATATATCCATGACTGAAAGGCACTGATGCTCACCTCTGACTTTTCTCCATCTACAGACTACACACAATTTAAAATAGGAATAAAGGGACACCTTAATAAATGAAAATTTCCGATCATATGGTAAGGAAAAATTTATATATCATATCTATATACTGATGTACACCAATTAAACTAGAAATCAAAAGGAAATAGAAAACAAAAAAACAGGAAGCCAAAAGCAAAATGGGAGAAAGACAAACTAAAGGTTTCAACTAGAAATAAAGGGTGTATCAAGGACAAATAAAAAAAATTATTCATCTATTACAGGATGTTCATTAAGCTCATTTTAAAGTAGAAGCCTTAAGACTGAAAGCAGAACTTGGTAATATTAAATAAAATCCTGCTGATTTCAGTCAAAGAAAAACAGGAGAGCGTTAAACAGAAAGCCCCACAGAGAAACGATAAACTGAAAGATAACTGAAGTAAAAACTGAGAGGAGGAAGAATATTAGAAAGTGAAATGAAAATATTCTGCAGTAGAAACAAGATTGAAAGAAAGCAGCATAAAAGGACTCTTATAACTAAAACCAAAGGGGTAACTCTAAGGAAAACACTTTCAATGAAATATAATGAAAGCAAAACGTGCGCACAAATTGTTGCATAAAAGACAGAGAGAGAGAGAGAGAGGGGAAGAATGAATTAATAACAGCAAAATGAGAGTACAGTGAGAACTCTTCAATGCAGATGGGTCTTCTCATTCCAAACGCACGAAGAGGAATTCTTCACCTCAAAATGAGACAAAGACTGATGCAAAACAGAAGTGACAAAACCAGTAACCCTAGTAGTAATGCCATGGCTCATCTACTATCACCTCAGCAGTCACCAAGACACTGTTCTAGCAATAGACAAATGTGTACAGTCATTTCCCTGACATCATGGCGAAGCCTGAAATTTGTTCCAGTAGTAGCTGAGTGACCCCTGTAGACACTAGGTCAACTCACCTAAGGACAAGTTTCTGTCTTCTCAAAGACTTAAGCTGTTTGACATTTTAATCCAAAATCAGCATTTCTTCTGGTTGTAGTATGTTGTTTCTTTGCCTACTACAAACAATGGGCCTGAAGAAAAATATTCATTAGTCCTACAGGTTTACTTGCAGCTCTCATTTTATCTTGCTACTCTTTCTGTATACCTGCACACACAGTTTTGAGCAACTGAGTTTGGTTTCTGTGACTGATGCTGGATCATATACCCCAAATTAATTTCCGTCTCTTACATTGTACCATATATTAACACTCTAGTGTTAAAAAGTCCTTTCTTCCCCTCAGTCTCTGGAGATTGAACTACTGTGAAAAAATAGATACATGTAAAGTGTTCTAAAATAACAAGCCTTTTTTAAAAAAAAAAGTCTCCAATATTGTGAACTTGTGTTACATTCAAGCATTTGTACTCTTACCTTTGGGGGAATGGAACTAAACAAAACAGTCTTGAGCCAGGAGGGTGTGAGCTAAATACCATTTTGACTTACTGAAGTAAGTTACTAGCAAAAGGTGGTGGATTAATTTTATATGAAGACCTTAAAATAGGAGAAGATATTTTTATAAAAATACATACTTTATCACAACTTCTGAAAAATTTTGTAGAGACCATGGATACAAGTAAGTCAAATTAGGTGATATCTGTGGTCCTTTCTGTCATCAGACACTGAAAACTCCATAATTATATGTAAAAGCAATTTATCTGCTTCATGGAGTAAATGATTGAAATACAAATGCAACTGTCCAACACAGACTGGATAGGTGCTGAGCCATATGAGCCATACTCTCCTTGTGCCTAAATGCAAACTAACATGATGGGACCTTACTTGTAGGGTAGAAAGCAAAGCAAAGCAAAGTGGGGGAACAGAGTGAAGACTGCACAGAAAATCAGGACAGACAGAAAAGCCTTTATAAAGAAACAAAACAAAAAAAACTAAAACAAAACCCACAAACAAGCAGTTGAGAAATTTGTCAGACAATGCTGTCTAGAAAGAGCTAAACAGAAAGCAAAGAAACTGTCTCTTGTTGCTTTTTTCCTGTGGTGTTCTGTGAAGAAGGAACTGCCTGGTCCATCTTTATAAACAGAAATAAATCTGACATCCACACATCTCAACTTCTCTTTCTGACAAAAATAATCTAAAAAACCTTCTCAAAACTGAATTAATAGCTCCATGTCTGTGAAGTTGCAACACCAGTGTTAAAAGCAGGATTGAAAGAGAGAAATCGTTAGTTTCTGTTCCTTTTTAGCCAAACCGGAAATAACTACTTGAAAAACATCTGAGAATTTTTCAAGAACTAACGTGTCAACAACTATTTCTGGGAAGTGCTACAGAATGGTTTGCAGGTAAAAAGGAAATGTTTGTTAGGACAGTAACTAATTACAAAGCATCTAGGCAGACTGAGAAACCAGTGCAACACCTTCTGTCCAGTATGTAAAAAAAAATCAATGATACCATGAAGTAATAAAGTCAACCTGGAAATACACTAGCAGGGAGAAGCTGTAAAAAGGACAAACAAAGCTGAAAAGTAATTTCAAAATAATTTCAAAATTAAAATTCATTACTTTCATCAGGCTTGCTGGAAAGCCTTAACAACTGTTTCCTATCCAGTTTTACCTGCAGTAGTCTAAAAGGGAGAACAGGGATTTCTTGAACCTACATCATGCAAAAATCTACTGATTTTGTAGGGAGGCACATCTGGCTCAGCTCAACGCCATCATCTAAAATAATGGTCAGGGAATCAAATAGGAAGAGTAATTCTAGTGAACGAACAATGTTAGTAGCCTCCCTCTGATGTTGCTACTGAAATTCCCCAAAGAGAAGAGACAATAATGCCTTTAGCATCTGGTATGAAGCCAGAGACCTAGCTAAAGGCTGGGAGAGGTGGTTAAGGAACAATTCCGTCGGCACTGGCAGTGGAAGACTTGAATTGGGGGTCAAATATTGGTAAAGTTATCTAGAATAAATTAGCAATTGAACAATGTAGATATATCTGAAGGATGATGAGACAAGGCCAAAGACACTTAGAGTTTGTAAAATTGGTCACAGATCTCCAACTGACTTTCATGTTGGCGCACCATCAGATTGAACAACTGCCAGCGAGAAACACTGCTAGATCTAAAAGGACAAACTCCATGAGAAACAGTCATGAAAACTCAGCAATATGGATTTGGTTCTCATTTGTTTCTCATCTTAAGATGCCATAAGAGATACTATATAAAGGTCAAGGACAAACTCACCATGTGGCTATGTGCATAACAACATTTGGGATAGGATGCTGTCATGAAAAAGGATGGTATTTTTGACCAAAGATGCTGTCTTCTGTTGTTTTGGGGTTTTTTTCTGTGTTCACAGAAATGGCATTTTCTTGTAAATCGTTAGGATTATGTCAAATTACTTAGCTCTGGCATTTATTTCTCCCCTGCAATGGGAACTGTCTGCAAGTGCCCAAACCCTGGCTAGCCAGCTGGGTCAAAAGCAGAAACAATATCTTGCTAAAATATGTTGGTCTTGGCAAGGATCTATTCAACACATCACCACAACAATATATTTAAATAGAGACACAAAAAAGCAAGCTTGCTAGTGCCAAAACAACCGAGAAAATAAAACTCATTTCCTATTCTCAATATGGCAAGTAATAAAAAAAATCTGTTAACAATCAAATCAAGCTGACAAAACAATGTTAAAATGGCTAGGAATATAGCCAAAAAAGATCAGAACAGACACAGAGAGACAATATGCACTGGACTGTGAAGGCCACGTCACATCATCACAGAAAAAGACATAAAAGCCAACATGATACGCATTATTGCTATCATCTATTTGAATATTTGGGAATATAATTAAAATATCAAATAAAGATGAACATACATGATATAGGGGGATTACAGTTCTGTCAAAGACATGCATTTCCTTCTTTGCTCAGAGTTAGTTCTTCAGTCTGAACACTTTTTTTCTCACCTTTTCTTACTCAGAGCTGCTTCTCTGTATTCACATAGCACCTAGCACAATGTAAACATCCTAAACACTAGCCACTATAATAACCTATTACTCTGGTGACTGATAGAAAATAAACAGGTGTAGTCTACAATCAAGATGCCTTAAAATCTTCTAAAAGCATGGGTAAGTCACTAAAATACTATTATACACCTGATTTGCCCACCAAAAAGCACAAGGTAATTTTATTTTCACTTCAGAGGTGCATTTTTTCACCTACACTGCGTCATTCAAGAGAAGAGGAAAAAAGAAAACCCACCACAAAACCAGATTTGTGTACATTTTGCAAAACCAACACACCTTGAGTACTGTAAATAGGAGTTAGCAGGGCTTTCAGGCTGATAGCGTTATCAAAATGGTGAAAGAGAATACACAGTAAAGCAATATGGCATGCAAGAAACTGCAGTCTTTAGATTTTGCTTTGCTTTCTTAATCAATCAGGTGACAGCTTACACAGTTTCTAATGACTTGTGACTATACAAGAACATGTAGTTAATACAGGCCTGTGAGGTCTCAACACACTGTGATAGCGTCATTAGTGAAAAAAAGTGGGAATAAGGGATACCTCCTTCGTCAGATGGCCTTGTTATCTCACTGCAGTAAGAAAAGGTAGGGTTCGTGTCTGAACCATCTGATTTATACTCTCCCAAACTGGTAGAACGTACATATTGCTTACTGTAACGGCTTGCTCTTTCTACAATGGTAGAAAGAAAGAATATCACAATAAATAGATGACAGAAGTGCAAAGACAAGCAATAACAAAAATCCCAACACTGCTAACATTGATATCCATAAAAAGATGGCATTAAAATTAGAGAAAACTTAATTGTTCACAATTTTTTATCCATTTTAAACACCATGACTTCAGAGTGTTGCTTCAAAATCAGGTACAACTAATCTTGTTCTCTGCTTTAAAAGAATAGCAGAAATGGAAGGCAGGATTGACATACTGGGTTAAAAAAAAAAGGCATGAACATGAAGCATATGAAAACTTCCAGTGGAAAATCAAAATGTTCCTTTATCCCAGCATGCACACAAATGCATGTGCAAATACTACTTTATGACATTCAGAAGAATATTTAAAGTTCCACTATTAGTAGCAAAGAAAATAAATGTGCAAAATTAAACATTCAAACACTTCTAGGGGGAAAAAATCCAAACACTTGTAGAGCACAAACATTGCTGTCTATTATTACATTACTTTCTCTCCCATTTACCCTTACATCATGAACATCTTGGAGTTGCAAAGAATAGCACAAGGCATAAGATCATGTGTCCTATAAGCAAAATGTGCACAGAAAAGAAACCAATTTCATAAATAGGCCACCTTCTATATCTCTGAAATTTTAGTAAGATCAAACTATTTGAAGATTCTACTTATAGTGAGGACAATATAGGTCAGTGCTTTTTAAGTGACTACTTGTAAGCAGTATGAATAACTGTAGTTCAGGATAAGATTTATTTCACTGTTTCTTATCTGCACATGTGATTATAGCTGAAGTTCCTATAAAGTACTGCTTTTAATATACTACAGTTATTTATATATGTATATACAAAAACATAGTTATAAAACATATGGCTAGCACACTGACCAGAAAATTTACTGTACCAACTTAGTGTTATAAACATAAAAAAGTGAACTGGGGAAAAGACAGGATATAAGCAATACCAGAAAGCATATGCAGACTTCTAGACTGAATATTGTCCTCCAGAGGATCAATGTCGAAGATGGAGCCAGGATCTGTGCGCCAAACTTTAAGATCTTTTCCCAAAGCATAGAAATTATGACAGACAAACAACAAAGGAAGTAAAGGCATGAAACAAATGACTTTTAACAATCAGCAACCAACCTTATCTAGAAATTAACCAAAAAAATCTAGATATTCACTTGAAAGCATCAGAAAGCATTAATTTCCTGCTTAAAAGAACTTAGTGCATTCATTTTAGGCACTGACAATATTTTCAGGAGACTTCCTCTCCCAAATTTTGATTTCTTTTTCTAAATATAACCACAGTATTTTTTTAAGTCTAAACAAATGGGACCAAGTATCACATACCAGAGCTCTTTTCCACTAGCAGAACCAAAATCATCAGTTACAAGATTATTACCTCAGTCCACCAACAGCATCATTACTCCATAGAGATGCGGCAGTATATAAGCCATAGATTAGATATTGGGAAAAAATTCTTTACCGTAAGGGTTGTCAAAGCATTGGAAAAGGCTGCCTGGGAAGTGGTGGAATCACTGTCCCTGGAGGTATTTAAAAGATGTGTATATGTGGTGCTTAAGGATATGGTTAAGTGGTGGACTTGACAGCGTTAGGTTGACTTTTGGACTCAATGATCTTAAAGCTCTTTTGAACCTAAACAATTCTATTATCTGCTATGTCTAAAAATGTAATAATCGCTTAATCTCTCCAAAGCAGTTCAAAATAAAACCTTGATGCAAAGTACAATCAGTTAAAGCACAAATCTACACTTTCTGCTACAGGTTTACTTCTTGGTCAGACCTGCCTGCAAGATTTACTCAAAGCATTGGAAGTGGGGAAAATAACTGTCTTCCCAACTTGGTCCTTTCACTGGTTTGAGTGGCAGCAAGCTAAATAATGTGTTGGTAGGTAAAGTAGGACTCTGGGGGCCCCATATATGTCATATTTCAAATGATGAATAGCCAAAAAGAACAGACAAAGCTAATAAAACAAATCCCATGGCTTCAGAATACATTCAGTATATGTACATTATGTGTTATCTACTGCAACTCCCATAGGGTGAGGCATAGTGCTAAGTCCCTCTTGACACAATGAATAAAAGTCAATGCAAAATCTTTTGATAAGCTATGTTTTAGTCCTGACAGTGATAAATTATGCAACTACATAAAGCACTGACAGAATTGAGAGGGGTGAGGGAACTGGTGAATGCCCAGCCTTTCCTGTTTGATCATGCCTTAGTAAGTAAGACATAGTAAGTACAGCTTCATGGCAGCATCAGTGCAGCAGTCATTGATTTGTATTGATTTTGTCCATCTCTGTAGTCTGAAATAACATACAGAATCAGAATCTTGTAAATTTAAAATATCCTTATACTCACATGAGAGTTATGAAAGCCCTTTAGTCAAAGATCAGAAGCTCAGTTAGATTAATTTATCTTGATTGGTTTAGAATGGCTTTAGCAAGGTTAAAACTAGTACCTATTTTTCAAAGCAGAGGCATTCATTTTAGCAATCAGGCATTTTAATAAGTTGTTACAGCTTCACCGATAATACTTTAAAAAACAACAAGATGGACTCTAACACAGAGGTACTTTTGCTAACTGGCTGAACAATTATTAGCTAGGAAAAAAACACAGTTGTTTTTTTCAGTCTGCAATTTTTTTCTAGCTGCCAAGGACATTCCGTGAGCAGGGAGCTCACTGCTTCTTTTCAAACAAGCAGATATTATAACTGAATTTCACTCTGAAAAAGCATTAGCTGAAATATCACTGTGCGTTAAGCTCATAGGTTTGTCATGGCCTCTTTTCTGTAAATAGTCGTACTATTTTGCTGTTTGGCAGGCTTGGGTTGTTAAGAGTTCCTGTGTGTTCTGATACTGGAGTATTTTAAGGTGATAAACAGAACTAATATTTCTGTTACTTACAGCTCAAGTATTTCTCTCATTGCTAATACCTTTGCGCTAGCAAGCCTTCAGCTACTGAATACAGGATTGCACATGATTCTTACATAGGGCTACAGCGCACATGCAGTGGAGTAGAGAGTAGGAAGTTTGAAGTGCACACTAAACAGCATATTGCAACCTGTGTATGAAACTGCAGCTTTAAAGGAACTTTTATTTCTCTCTTTGGCTGCACCACTCTAGCCATGAAAGTGAGTTCAAGTTCTTGGGTCTCTACAGACAGAGATTTTCTGAACAAGTTGCTGACCCTCTGAGACTTAAGGTCTTAAAAGCATCAGTACCTTCCACAGAGAGAGCTCTCTAAACAGTTGCTTTTGAGAAATCCCTTCTGACATAAGGATGTAGCTATGGACACGTAAAAGGTGGCTATACAAAAGGAAAGAAATACACTTCTTTATGTGGTAGAGACTCATTTTGAGACTAAGGAAAAGACTGAAGCAGCATCTGGCTGGAATGACATAGACATAGTTAACCCAGCTTTAGGCAGGAAGTTGGACTATATCACTCACAGATTAGTCCACTTGACCTGCAATTTCTTTGATTTTTGAAAGGTGGACTTAAAGTTAACCCCTGCTATTATTCCTATGTATGAAGGATTTTAGAGGGCTATCTCAGCATGTTTTTCCATATGTAGACCCTCTGGGGTCTACACTTGTAGAGCACAAAAATAAACTCAACAAAAAAAAAAACACAGAAAAAGGACACACAAAAAGAAAAGGGTGGATGGGACAGAGGGGAAGAGTTCAGGAAAGGTCAGGTTACCATCTCCTTTGACATAGCAGACTTGCTAACTTTTAAGAGATTTCAAATATCCATTTTGATTTTGACATAGTGTTTATTATGAGCACCTCATATGACATCTTAATGCAATACTCTGTTTCTACACACAAAACCAATCCGTATTCTACCCCCTGAACACCTGGTCCTACCTTGAACAATTTTTTAGTACACCATTTCTGAATAGTGGTGTTTGGCTTATCAGAGATTTAATGAGTTGTTGATGAATTACAGCTTGACATATTTTGAAAGCTGTGTGAAATTCTAAAACAAGAGGTAAGTGGAGCATGTGCAGCTCTGGAGAAATTGCTGAATAACAGAAGGGGAAATCTCAAACTGGTCTGCAACATTTAAGCATGGACATCTTGGAGAATGACAGTTTTCATCATCTCACTTCTGTGCAAAATTAAGATTATTGCATATATTTTAGCCTTTCTTAAAGAGACAAAATTCAAACTTGAAGTACTAGCAACAACTACCCATACTTAAAACTAAAAATTATAGAGCAAATGATAATTTATCTCCCATTCATTCCCATTACTACTTTGCTAGAAGCTGGCACTGAACCAGTAGTAAAATATAAGTTTCATGCTGTGAAGAGTGAAAATGAAATCTTTTTCTTGGTTATGATGGAGAACGCAAGCAGAAGCTTTCAGCTTTCTCACACTGTTTTCAAGAGCAACATTACTTAACAACTTACCAACAATTATTCCAGGTCTTCTATCCATTTCAACAATATGTGGATGCACACCTTTATATGCTGCGTCACTCACAATTTGGGTGTTTTTCCGCACACGCTCTGTTACAGGATCATCTACCACTGGAGTGAAGCCTCTACCCTTTGTCTTCTCAAAATCTTCATGATATTTTACCTAAGAAAACAAGAAGAGTTACATTTTTCCCCAAGCTGCCATTGACAGCAAATGTTGTTCTACGCAGGAATATTTGTTTCATGAGGCACTTATATTGTTTGGGTTTTGCACCATAACAGACTTGTTACACACATGAAATAGGCTGGATGGCTGGCCAAATCTTTTTTTATCTCACTAACTTTCCTGATACTTTAGTATAATTTTTGCTTTTGTTTTCCACTGAATTAGGCATTAACTCAAGCAGGAAAGCATCATCTTACAGTAACACAGGACAGGAAAAGTCTGTGAGGTCATTTGGCCCATTCCCTTCTTCTCTAAAATAGAATAGCTCTCTACTGATATAGACAACTACATCTAGACAGCTAAAATTAGACAACTAAAAATGTTCAATCAGTAATAGTTCTAAAGAACTTCAGTATTTTCTTTCACTGGGAATTTTGATTTTATGCAAGGTGTCATGCAAAAGGTAGTCTTTTGCTTCTTTATTTTACCATATGCTAGCTGTCTTTAAACATACTTTTTAGAAAGAACTGCAGTTATTCTAAGCAGCTTGCTTTCAAAAAACAACAACAAAAAGTAATTAAAACCAAGGACATTAGGGTAGAAAGTGTTATAGAACCAAGTGTTGCAACAAAACCAATATTAGTAAGAGTTATAAAGGTAGTACCCCTGATTATGCATATTTACTTTTTAAATAGTCTTAATCATCAAAGAATTAAATTGACAAACATTCTCACACAAGCAAATGCACACAAAACAACTCATTCCAAGAACAAAAGCCACACAGAAACCAGGAACGTGCACAGGCACAAGGTGAAGTGTGTCACCTAATCCAGTCAAACTTTGTGATGCTCAAATGAGGCATGTACTTTTTTAAGGAAAAAAAACTCAAACAAACAAAAGATCAGACATTTAACTGTTAGAAAACTGTTTATTAGTATTTTGAAAATGTTCATTACAGTCATATGCAGTTAGCAAACACTCCATCAACAGGCATAAGAAGAAAATATTCCTTCCATACTTGAGCACAGAGTTTCATTAGTTACCTATATTAATGGAAGGCAAAATCCAGTGGAAGTCAAGTGCCATTCCTTAGTATACTCAGTTATAGGAAGAAAGTACCCTACCATTGAGATGTTGTTTTGTGTTTCTTTGACATGCCTTAGCTCAGGTGTGTCTAGAAGCACACTACATCTACCTTTCATCTGCCTCTGATCACTGCTGTACTTGACCTGCAAAACAGCAACAGCACACATGAAGTTTTTGTTTACAGTAGAAAGGATGGTGAGAATCACACTGCAACAGTAAACCTTTCCAAATCATGATAGACAATGTTATTCTTGTTTCTTTCTTTACATTCTTTGTCTAGTAACTTATTTCAGAGGAAGGATACTGAGGAGCTAGTATACCAGAAAGGCCACAGGGCAAATTTATTCAATCAACTTACTTGAAAACAGGGTTTACCTGAAAGCTGAAACTCTTGACTATCTAAATGACATAAATGAAATAATTAATTTGTGAACTGAAAAATAAGATAAATAATAAGAAAACATCACTGTGACTTGGATGTCTTTTAAACATATTTGCATGGCTGATGATAAACTGCCTTCTCACTACCCAGACTGACCCCGATTCTGTCCTCAAGTCTGCTTCAGGTTGGGATTAGCTGAGAACTCCTGGGACCCCAGGGAATTCAACTCTTACAGATTAGTCCTTCGGCACCCTTCTTACTCCTGGTTTGTGGCTAGTCTTTGCTAGCAGCACAAAAGCAACATGTCTGGTACAAATGTGAATATCCTGTTTCCAAAGAGAACATTTGGGCTCTCTTGTTCATCATTAAGCACAGAACCTCCTGTCACATTTCTCCTAATTAGCTTCTTTTGTAGCATTTTACAGAGTTGTAAAGATATGAACCTTGGTTCATTACCTACTAAAAAGCGGGGGCTGGGGGGAACCCACTCAAAATCCTAAAACAGTAAAAGTAGTTGCTCCTACATGTTGGTTATAGAGTGAATACTCTTTACAGTTTCTTCTGGCTGGTTGAAATCTACTAACGGACTGTTAGTTCCTACACTGCATTGTTTCCTGTGCATTGAATGTTAGTAAATATTTTAGATCTATCTATATATTCACACTCATAGTATTACCTCTCAAATCAGTTGTGCAAATCTATCTCAACATGTATTTGTGATGACAGAAACCAAGTATTGAAATTGTCTAATTCTCCTTAAAATTACATAGTACCTAAGCACAACATATCTCTGAAAATACAAGTCTTGGTGTCTACGTTCCTTTGGTAAATCTGAAGCAATGTACAGAGAAACAGAAATATATGGTACTGCATATTTAGAATCACAGAATCATAGAATAGTCAGGGTTGGAAAAGACCTTAAGATCATCTAGTTCCAACCCCCCTGCCAGAGGGGGGAGCATTCACAGCTTCCCTGGGCAACCCATTCCAGTGCCTCACCACCCTTACAGTAAAGAACTTCTTCCTTATATC
>JANHGB010002019.1:0-10637 GCA_026283785.1 Coracopsis vasa | reverse complement strand
CAAGAGGCACAGGTTACAAGAAACAAAAGTGGAGCCAGTGGGCCTGTCAATAGCTTCTATTAAAAAGATGCAGGTTGCAGCTGCTCTCATCTGAAGGAAGAAAAGGAGCAGGTAAGGCTGGAAGACATTACAGGAGAGACCACTACCTAGAGCAACCTCAAAGACTTTTCTTCTCTCCCTGCAGGCTCTTACTTCCCTAGTGAAGCTGCAGTGACATGGGATAGCTGCAAGTAAACATCTCTGAGAGAAACTAATTGACCTTCTACTCCTTCAGAGTTGGAGAAGCTGAGAATATTTCTAAATTAAAGACCAACATCTGCGTCAGATAATACGAAAATATTTAAGCAACTTATATTCCTTTCAAATAATTTGCTTTATGAGCATTACTTATTCTGCCATAAAAAACAGACACTAACTGGACAGCCTTTGGTTCCAAAGGCTATATTTACTTCTCTTCTCTGTTACATTACAAGCAAAGCCAGAAATACAAGCAGCAGAATTAATGGGTCCAAAAAGGAAGTGGAACTGAATGCATCCCAAACTGGGCAATTTTAGAAAACCAAGCTTATAATTTATATTTAGGGATAAACTGAAACTTAAATCTAGCATAAAATTAAAACAATATATCCCATATAACATAAAATCATTAGACATAAATATTTATGAAACTTGATCTGTTCCAATTTTATGTTCTGTACATATGATAAGAAACAGATGAAAAATCTTATATTCACAGTAACAAGCCTTACAATTTTTTTGTCCCTTTAAATAAAGCACTTCCTGGGGCTCAATGGAAAAAGAAAAAAAATCTTCATTTAAAAATAACTGTGGCTTGGCAAGGTGGTGTAAGTGGTTTAGCAATTCAAAATAACAGTGTCACACCTAGAAAAACTGGGCATTTTTTTTTTACAGAAAGAAATGAGTGATACAGCTTTTGCCAGGAAAATTATGCAAATGGTTCAAAGGACGTTTACTCATAAGTTCCCTATTTCATGCTGCAGCACAGGAGAGCCTATTTAAACTGAAAAATATCTGAAAAGTTGCAAGCAAAAAGAGAAGCACTATTACTCACTGAACTGATGTTTTTCTGAGTACTTTTTATCCTCTCCATTTCTGGAGTGTCTGGGACAGCAGAATAGTTACACAACATCTTCTCTGCTTCATCTTTGTACATTTTCTGAAAAATAATTTTAAAATGTCTATTTCCTGCTTTCTTGGAGGCTTTCAAAACAACCAAACTGCAACAAAAGATGCTTATTGTTGATGAGCCTCAACATCCTTGTACAGTATTTATTTCAACCTCTCTCCTCTATGATACTGTAACTGTTTGTGTGGGACAGCTGACACTATCCCACACTGATATATTCTCATATGTGTAATATATTTTCCCTTCACTGTCAGGATATATATGTAACCTTATTTGGGTAATGTAAAAAAAACTACAAATAGACATAAACAAATACAATTTACGTGGCATGGCAGGCCTGAATACAAACAAAAATCAGGCAGTAAGATATTTTACTACATGTAAATTAATTTAATATAAGTACGAAAGCCTCTACAGAGCTAGAGAAGAGGTAGTTTGAGCAATGTCTGTCAAGCACTCATTGGTTACACAGAATTAAAACATTCAGTCTTTGAACTATGCCTACCTGGCTTGCTATTTCTGAAGCCCTTTTGACCCGCTGTATTTCAGGAATATATGGGCCAATTTGCATTCCTTTTCCTATAATTTCAGTCTCCAGATCCTTTTTATATTCTTTCTGAAGAAAAAAGAAAGAAAAAAACGAACCATAACTAATTTATTAATATTTATTAAACACGGGAAGTTTAGATTGGATACAAGGAAGAAGTTCTTTACTGTGAAGGTGGTGAGACACTGGAGTGGTTTGCCCAGGGAAGTTGTGAATGCTCCATCCCTGGCGGTATTCAAGGCCAGGTTGGACAGAGCCTTGGGTAACATAGTTTAGTGTGAGGAGTCCCCGCCCATGGCAGGGGGTATGGAAGTAGATGATCTTAAGGTCCTTTCCAACCCTAACTATTCTATGATTCTATTTGTACATGCTGTCTTCAAAGCTAATTTGATAGCACTGTTCAGACTTTAAATAAATTCTTCAATTTCTTTAATTTAATGTTTTTATTGTGCATAGCTTATTCCTTTTAGCCCAAGAACGTTCAAGAAGATTTTATGGTTTTTAACATCTCATTATGTTTTACTTCCAAAGTAATCTTAAAGAGATTAATTTTGTACTCACCTGGCTTAGTATTTCAGAAGCTTTTTTGGCTCGTTGTATATCAGGAGTATTCGTGCCCACTCCCATTCCCTTTCCTTTAATTTCATTTTCCAAGTCTTTCTTGTATTCTTTCTGAAAAGTATAGCATTGAAAATATGTCAAACAGCCAAATTCTAAAATTGTTCCAACTTTAATCTGTGCAATTCCACTGAACAGCATTCTTAAATGACCAAATAACTTCTGATTCAACAGCACTAGCTCTGCAGAATCTATCTATGAGACACCTATGCTATAGCTGCTGACCAGTTAAAAAGATCTTTTAAGAGACTTCTTCAAATCTGATATAGCCTTTCATATCTACCTGTCTTTGCAGCTTTGGCAGCTGCAACCACAGACATACATAAACGGGACTTTCTCCTTCAGCTGTGCTTTGCAGGAATGGGGTCATAAGGCTTTATCATCTCTCCCATTCTGTTTATTGTTTGGCCCTAACCAAACAAGCAGCTATTTAGACCTAAAAGCAGTAGGGCCCACAGCTACTGAATACAGCCCAGGCCAAGCATGGTTTGTGAGAAACAAGCACAACTTGCAAAAAATGACAGAAAGGCCAAAGATCTGGGAAGTCTTAACTTTTTCCGTATGCTGATTATGCAACCTTTAGATAGTACATAGCTCAACAGGTTAGGTATTTCGTGAAATTTGTGGTATTGCTACTGCCTAGATTTGTCACCACTTGGAATTCTCAATGACAATAATTTGTTGCATTCTATCAAATGGAAAGCTTGAACCAGGTATGGTACTGACCATGCTTGCAATTTCAGAAGCTTTCTTAACTCGTCTTATCTCAGGAGTATCTGGACCAACATCCATGCCTTTCCCTTTAATTTCTGTTTCCAGGTCTTTCTTGTATTGTTTCTGTAAAGACAAAACTTCATATATTATATTCACAATAGCCAGAGAGTTACAGGTAGATTTTTGCACAAGAGACCCAATTTTAAGATTTAGAGTCAATAAAAAATCTCAAGAGTCATAACTCTCAAGACTCTCGGCAATCTTTTGTCAGGAAAACACAACAAACTACAGGAGGAAAACTTTAGGAGATAGTCACTGAGCGTGCAAAACTCTACCGAGTTTTTAATTAGCGGAGGAGGGAAAAGGGAGGAATCAGTCCATACAGCTTGCTACAATTATTCTCTAAAGTAAAATGGAGGTTTAGCTCTGCAGAACATAGTGTAATAAGCTGGAACTTAGTGTCAGCTTAATTGAAACACATTTTACTTTTAAGAAAATATTTTATTTATGAAAGGACTACATGTTAGAAATTTAATACCATACTGAATTGTTTCCAGTGAACTTTCAGAGCAGGAAGTTGTAATTTATTCATTTAATAGGTCTTTCCTGAACTACAGCCATTAGGCAAGTGGCAGTACTCATCCATGATTGCTGCTTTTTCCTCACAACATAAATTATAAATAACCAATAATCAGGAAACAAAATGAATATTTCATTTCCATCTTATCCATGCAAGGATATGTTTCTTGTTCATCAGCAAACTATATTAAAATGTAATACAGAAATACTGTATACAATAGTTGTACTTTCTTTTTTAATAAAAAATTAATAGAGTCTCAGGCAGTGCTTTTTCTGCTACTATAGTAGTAATCACTCTTTTTCTGTTCTAGTTTACCTCTGCCTGTGGAAAACAAGTGTGGTTTTTTCCAAAACAAATACATATAACTAAAAAAATTCGTCTTACTTTTCTTGTTAATTATTTTTTAGGTTGTACATTAGTTAGACAAAAGAAGTAAAATATCTTTCTTCTCAATGTAATGGTCTGGTCACTTACAAGAACAAGAACAAAAAGACTTTCAGTCTTCCATTGCCGTCTCACTCTGATGTGGAAATAAACACGGTAAAACCAGTCTCTACTTTGCAAACCACAGTTTTTTGCAAAAAGTATAAATTAACCTGTGAGATGACATCATCCATCACTTCTCCTCTGCTAAAGGTGGAATGGCACGTATTTCTCCCCAGCAATTTGTATAAAACAGCAAGCAAAAGATAATCCTGGGAGTTAGAGCTATATATTCCCGCATTTCTTTACAGTGATCAGATCGGCCCTATGCATGGCATTCCCTCTGGTTCTTATAGCTCAAGAAAATCTGTTTCTTCAGGAGCAACTCTACTTTTCACAAGTAGAATAGTTTGTTTGGATAAAAGATCTTCTCAAGATGCTTGGCAGTTATTACCAACATTTATTTTCAGATAGCAGGTACATGATTCCAAAAATTTCAAAATTATTTCACTGACTTTTCTTTACAAGCCCATTAACAGTCAACTCTTTTTCCATTACAGTATTGATTATACATTAACAAGTATTAATTAACAATTAAATTAATTAACAAGTAAATAGATGGAAAAATGAACTTAGTTTTAAATGCTCTATCTACTGACCCCACTATTTCCATTGACCTTTTAATTACCTGAAAATCTGAAATTTTTGGTTGTTTTTTTTTCCCCAGAACTTTTCTATATTCTTAAACAAAATAGAAAAAGTCCTAGTATCAACACTTATTTTATTGTAGATTATGTAAAAAAAAAAATAAAATAATATTTTCAGTCAAGTGTTACATAAAGAGTGAACCTTCTGCGGCATAATGAAGTTGACTACCATAACATACCTCATTTAGTATCTGAGCTGCGTTTTTCACTCTAATCAAATCTGGTGTATCTTCAAACACTGTCATTCCTTTTCCTTTCATCCCTTCTTCCAAATCTTTTCTGTACTCTTTCTAAGAAAAAGAGAGATTTCTCCACTTACAATTTTGCACAAGATCTTGATAAGAAATGCCACTTATTAAATGTCTGAAGGGTCTCTTTGAAATTTCTATGAAATATAAATTAGCTGAAGTACACTCTCCAGAGTTAAAACAGAATTGAAAATTATGAAACTTAAGGGTATAATGCTGAAAAAGTGAAAAGATTTTAACATCACCACATATTTTCCTGTTGTGGTCTTGAAAAATAGCCTTCTCCTATACAGCGCTAGCACATTGCTTAGGGGCCTCAGCTGCCTCTCTATGGACATTTTAACTGCAATAGCATTTGCTTTTACAGACTAATATATGCTGCATAATATATGCAGTTTTTACCTCTGTTCCACTAATGGTATCACAATCAGGATGGATAGCCTGAATACTATACTAGGACCTGTTAAAATCACTACTTCATAAACTGCAATATAGATGCAGAATTCTCTACAGTGGAAAAGCAACAGAATAAGCTGGAACACAGCTGACACTATAAAAAAAAAAATAATCATTTTTAAGAACTCCAGGTTCACCTTCTTGTTTCATGTAATACCTAAGTTTGATTATGAAGCTTCACACAAAAATACTAAGCTACATTTTTGACTATGAAGAAATACATCATTTTGATGAATCTTAAAAGAATAATTAAACCTATATAATCTTTGGGTTTGTTTTTCCTTGAATGTGGATATAAACTCATATGTAATTCATGCAGTTATGCATTAAAATATCATTTCCATTTTCTCATATTCTTCCCCTCTGGCTTACAAGCATAGTTTAGTCTCTAAGTAATGAGTCATAAAACTTATGGAGCTAAGAGTTAGGGAACATCTTAATGCATGTAGCACTATGGAGGGAAAACACATCAAAATTTTCAAAGATGAACATCTACAACTATGCTTGCACTTACCACTTCTGTGGATATTCAGCATGCAGCAAGATTAACTCAATGAAATGCAAGTATTTGCATTTTCCCTATTCAGTAAGTATACGAGTCATGTATGTACAGAACAGTACTGCACAAACCATACCTAGCTAGAGACTTGTCTACCTGGCAGCCAAGCTTATCAGGATAAATTATTTATTAGAAGCTGAATAATAAAGAAATATCTGAAAAGAAAATCTTTTCTTTACCCATATGAAATCTAGCATAGACTAGGATAAGTTGTTTAAAGAACAAGGAAAGGAACAAGGTTTAAGGGATTTTAATTCTAGCATCCTCAATTCGTTCTTCAGCAAATAAATCAATTCTTAATACAATAAGCATGAACAAGGTACTGTTGGCTCCCAAATTCAAATGAAGGATATATAGCAGCCCTGATATTTCTAACTATGAATTTTGCTGATACATTTACATCTGCATTTGGTCAAATAGTAAGCCTAATCTATAGAACCACCTAATACTCAAAACTTAGCATGAAAACAGTTCTGAATTATATAAAACTATTAAAGTTAGAAGGATTCTCAGTTATGGAAAAAAAGTGGTTTAATTTATAATGCCACACACAACTGAAGAACACTGGACAAATTTCAAAGAAACAGGCATTACAGAAAAACTGCATCTCCTAACAAAATTTCCTTAAAGCAAATTATGTAATAGCACAGCTATAGTATGGAATTTTGGTCTCCTTTATTTTCACCTATAACATGTATGATAGATAATAATTTCAATTAAATTAGTTAAAAGCAACTATACACAGCTCAAGGCATCTATATAACCAGAACAGACTATCATAAACCTGAAATAATTACTCAAAAGGAAAAACTGCTATCTGGACACCAACAGAAATCCTCCTTTCCACCCCTTCATCTATCTGGAAAGAAAACTCCAGGCCCTCTCCAAAACTGTATCAAGCAGATGTCTTATGCAGCATGCCTGGAAAGTCATGAAATTTGGGCTCTTTGAGCCTGAGGGAGGAATAAATTCCAAAACTGAAGCCCTCAGAGGGAATGTCCTGCAAACACTCAGCTTTCTATGGAGTCATCTGATTTGCTCATTTAACTCTATTTTTCTGGTTCAGGTGTACTAGGCTTTATCATTTCCTTATGTTCATAAGGAAATCTCAAGAAGTATTGATTCTTACTACAGGACTAATCAGAATATAAAACGACACACAGCGATTTTTACTCATGAAGTCATTTTTGTATTTAGCTACCAAGTTAACTGTGAGTTTTCAGCACTCAGTAGCTTGTAGTGATGCTGCTTTATTGCTCATTTGCAACTTAACAACAACAAAAGTAACAAAAATCCTCTACCTCTTTCAGAAAGTTAGTGACTTGTTTTATATGCAAGAACTCTGGGGTCTTATCTAAATCCATTGAGGGTTTTCCCTTGATCTCGTCTTCAAAATCTTTGCGATACATTTTCTATTGAAGCAAAAACAATAATTAGTGGCAGATATATGTGCATTTCCAAGCATATTTCAGAAAGAACACTGCAAACAGACACAGAAATGAGCCATGCCATAAATTATCACATTAATAAGCAACTTTATGACTCATTTTACTTAGATTATCTATACAAGACACAAAATTTAGACAAAAATACATATGTATAACATTTCCAAAGAAAATGTTTAACCTTATTTATGAAAGAAACACTTTGCTTCATAGAGAAAAGTAAAGACAAATGTCACACAAAGTAATGGTTTAAACACAGAAAAGTTTCTACCAAGAGGATAAAATCATCTATTTTTCATGAGACACAGCAAAAAGAATGGAATCAAACTGCAGCAACACAGACACAGGAAAATGCTCCTTTAGGATGGATGGTGAAGCACTGGATTAGATTGCCTGGGAGGTCACAAAACCTCCATCATTTGAAGTTTTTATTAAAAAGTTAGAAAAAAATGGCCTGACATAGAACAGCCAGTCCTGTTCTGCAGCCTGGGCACAGTTGTTCCCTCTTGCTGAGTTCCCTGGGGCGAACAGACAGGAGCACATTTCAGTTAAGGTATGGGATCAGACTGGCCTGTATGGCTTCACTCGTTCCCTTCTAAAAAACTCTCCCTCATTAAAGATAGAATTAAAGGCAAAAGGTAAAAAAGTTAGCAAACTCTGATCTACACGACCTTTTGAGCTTCCTCTCAACTAAATTATGCTACTTACAATTTGCATCTAGTGTTAGAAACAATGTGGCTTTTGAGAAAAAACATATTTGAAGAACTGAGCTACAGAATAAGAAAACTACTCAGTACTAGTTCTACCATATCCTCAATTTATAAAACCTTTACCATCTGCTTCATATGTTTTCTTAACCTGAGAACAAGATGTCTGTTAGCTTCTCTATTGATCTAAATTTTACCAGTTCAAGCACACATTTTTACTAACCTCACTTTGCATCTTTTGAGCTTCCTTTGAAACTTGATACATTGGTGTATCCACAAACTCCAGCATTGATCTGCCTTTAGATTTTTCATAATTCTCTTTGTACTTGACCTAGGAAAATGAAAATAAAGGCTGTTAACAGCTGAGAGAATGTGAGATCTGATTGTTTGCTGTGGTGGCAGTCTTAGCCATACCCCTTAGAGGTTTTGAGTTGGAAGACTCCTCCCCAGTTTAACCTGCTGGAGAAATAGACAAGGAAACTTTTTCTGGAGGCATTTATTCCTTTGCTTAAAAATATCAGACCTAAAAATGGTAAACGTTGAAGACAGCAGGGGTGAGGAGCATCAATCACAGTCCTTAAACTAATTGTATGATTTTGGCTGAATGACCTATATCTAGACAGTTGGCAGCTTTTTAATAGGTTCCCTTGTCATGTTTCCATTAAACACCACATTTACTGTAACAACAACAAAATGTGTTTCACAGCCACAGCCACAGCCACAGCCCAAAGGTCTCTCTTTCAGGCTCAGGAGCACCACTCTGAAATGCACTTTTATTTGAACCTGTGGGAGGGAAAAGGGAATAAATGTCTCCATAGGGTGCAATCTTGCACCAATATTCCCCTCACAGCTACCAATGACCATGACATTAAAGCTAGTAGCAAAATCCCATTGAAGAACACAGGGTTATTACACCCACATGCAATTTTATGCTAACGCACAAAGCAAATACACTTTGGAAACCTGGAGAAGACTTCTGAACTTATTCATTCACACTCTTTTGACTAAGATGGGCAAATCTCAAATTAATCAGTGCAGTGTATGACAGAATATTCTACACAAGCCATAAAGGAAAGCATATATCTACAAATCAAAATATGATATTCAGAATGAATAATATCATTTTAATTTATTTGTCACTACAAAAATAGTGATGCCTGTATTTGAGAACAGTGATAAGACTCTCTTTCCCAGTCAGGCTTCTACACTAGGTTTGGGTCCTGGAAAAACAAGCTCCTCTCTCCTTATGGTGCTTCTGATTGAATATGCACTGTACATCACTGTAATCTGTCATGCATGTTTGTGCCCGATTTAATCACTGTTAGAATGCTGCATTTTTATCTTTGCAACATGTATTTATTCTTGTGTATATCTGTTTGAAGCACTGCAATTTCTTTGTGATGGATTTGCTCGGTTGTATCCAGGGTGAAATCACAAAAACCCTTGCTTTGCTTTAATGATTTCTTATATTCACACTGAAAAAAAAACTATCCAAGAATGTTTTCACAAACAAAATCCAAAAGGTCTTGCAATTTAAACACCATTTTAAATAACTATGGGAGAAACAGCATAAAAGAAACAGTATTTTAAGCCTCAAGAGTTCTACTGCTAAATTTGAAATTAAAATATTGTGAGGAAATGAAAAAAAGGGTATGATAAAAAAAAACAAAAAAAACCTCTTGTCAGTTCCTACAGAAAATGCTTGTCTTCCTCATCCAAAGCCAAATGTTTATGTTCGCAAGAAAATAAACATCATTATTTACATTTGAAGTGCAAAGGAACACATATGATGGTCTGGGTTTGCCTCCTAGTGGCAGTCATTCTAAATGTCACCCATCAAATTCACTTCGTCAGTGGAAGCAAACAAAAATTATCTCCATCTACAGATTCTGATTTCATACTTTTAACCCATTCCTCCACTAACGGAATAAAATTAGGAAAAAAAATCGATAAAATCAAATGAGGTAAATCACATAACCTTTTGCTACACTAAACCACAGGCACCAGATCCAGTCTCTTATGCTCTATTTATTCACCGTTCCATAAAATGAAGCACATCTACGTTCCTTTTTTTTTTTTTACCCCATAGTTCATAAGCATCTCAAAGTCTTTACAATAGGGACAGATTAAAATTGTGCAAGAAAATAAACTAGCTGTTGCACACATATCGAAGTTTTAAATTTTGTGTCTCCATCGTTCATGCCAAAGAGAATTAGTTACACGTATACTTGCTGTAGTTTAACCCCAACTGGCAACTAAGCACCACACTCCCTCCCTCCCTGTGGGATAGGAGAGAGAATAAGGAGCTTAAAAGAAAACTTGTAGGTTGAGATAAGATCAAGAAAAGAAAGGAAAGGAAAAAGAAAAGGAAAAAGATAAAAAGGAAAAGGAAAAAGATAAAAAGGAAAAAAAGAGAAAGAGAAAGAGAAAGAGAAAGAGAAAGAGAAAGAGAAAGAGAAAGAGAAAGAGAAAGAGAAAGAGAAAGA
>JANHGB010002016.1:1944-17827 GCA_026283785.1 Coracopsis vasa | reverse complement strand
TCCAACCTGGCCTTGAACACTGCCAGGGATGGGGCAGCCACAGCTTCTCTGGGCACCCTGTGCCAGGGCCTCACCACTCTTATGGTAAAGAGCTTCTTCCTAATGTCTAATCTAGATCTCCCATTTGTCATCTTAAAGCCATTAAAACCATCTCCCATGGTAAGTGTATTAGCAAGAATGATAGTGTGGAAATGTGACCAAAAGCACTTAAAGCTGGCTGTAACCAGATGAAGGTGGTCTTGGGCTGTGTCCCTTTGGAAGGGGATTGCATAGCCCCTGCTTTGCAGGACCTTCATTGCAGGGGCAGAGGGACCAGGCCTCACTGTTACTGATTGCTTTCTGGAAGCAGCAGTTTCCGATATTAACACTGACCTCTGCCAAAGCATATAGGAAGGCAAGAGGGAAGAGAAGAAGAAATCCATTTCCCTCTGCTGTGCTGATGTCTTTCCCCTCTGCTATAGTAATTGTTCTCATCTCTGAGAGGGCTTGGAAGGTGCCAGATGAGTAATAACAAGGGCCTTGTGCTGTGCAAGGGAGAGAGCTCTGTGGCTTGAATGTGCCCCTCAAGTTCTCACAGCATCCTCTCACACTCGCCTCTGTCCTCACAAGGGGGGGCCACATGACTTAGGATTAATGTTTAAATGTAAATTCAGTTCCTCATTTGCCTTTACAAAAAGAGGGCTCCGTAACTGTAAAGAGAGGTCTTGTGATCACTAAAAATGGTTAATTATTAATTTTAAATATTAGGAAATTAAAATAATTCTTCTTGGTTGTTTGAAAAAGCTCAAGTACCAAGTGCGGGCATGGTGCAGCGCTGCTGGGAGGGAGGTTTCTGGGTTCTAAGCATTGCCTTGTCCTTCTTGTACTGAGCCCTCTGCAACACAGTGGGTGTGCTTTCAGGCACTTAGCTGCGTAGAGCAGAAAATGTTTATGGTTTGAAGGAAGCATGTTCTTTGGAGTTATTAATCTGCAGGCATAATCAATGTTAAAATACCTCAGCACTACTTATGTTCACAGGGGTTTGGTTCTCCTCATTGTGCATCTTTCTTTGCTGCTTTAGTCAGTAATGACTGTGATGATAGTGTGTTCTTCTCATTGAGACTGGAGGCTTCTCAAATATTACGTGATTTCTACAGACAAAATCAAGTATTGGCAGAATAGGAGCCTCAGGATATGTTCACCCAAGACTGTTCAGAGTGTCCTCGGGGTCTCCAGGCGGGCAGGGTCCACAGCAAAGCCCAGTTCTGGTGGCTGCTGCCAGCCAAGAGAAACGGTGTCCTGGTGCCTCCCCTTCCAGGGGAGCTGGACACCCTGCACTGATCTCCCAAAGAGCACAGGCAGTAGCTGTGCTCCAAGATGGGTATAATTGAAAAGCAAATTAATTGGATTAGTGCTAGTGTATCTGATAGCACTCAGATTATATCTGTATAGCAGCTCTGCGCTGATGTGCATTTTTAAGTGGGACCTCTGCAATTGCAGGATGGCTCAGAGAAGTCTCTTGGGCTCCACTCTGTGGACTGTTTGCAGAACTAAACCTCTTCTAATAGGGCAGATGAAGCCCTCTCTGTGAATCCGGATTGCTGGTGATGTGGTGATGTCAGTTGTGTCTTCCAGGACACTTGGGTATAGTATTTGGTCACTTGGAGTGAAACCTGGTTGCTATTGTGGAAAAGCCATGGTGTATGGGATAGGGCTGCATTAGGCTTGAAATGGCTGCACACTCCAGCTTAGTGGTTGGCTTGTTCTCCTTTCAGTCTCCTGTGGATCTACCCATAGTTGTCTGAGCATAAAGATCCCTTTTGGTGCAGACTTACTGTTGGAGTAGGGCAGTTTGCTCAGTCCTCCTGTAAGGGTGAGGCAGTGAGTCTTGCCACCCAACTTGAATTCTTGTGATGTTTTTCTCTGCCAAGCCTAGAAGGCCAGCCATTAGACTGAGGATTGATGGGTGAGAGGGTGCTCTCTGCCAATGAGAGGTAGTTTGCACTTGTCCTGCTGACTTGGGGATTTAACCAGTGCTTGAAGGACCTTTGCAAGGGGAGCTTCTGTAGGAAGAGATAGGAGGGGTCTGCTCGTTGCTGAGCCTCCTTCCTAATTTCTGTCTTCCCTGGTGATAAAATGACTTAGTTCTGGGGCAGATTTGTCCCTTCTCTTTCCCACAGCACACTGTCCATGCGGGTTACATGGTTGTGGGGTGAAACCCAGGGCAGTGATGGGGCAGAGAATAGGATTGACAGAAATGCTGCCTGGTGGGTAGCACAGCCAGGGATGTGAGCTGCAGCCCTGTGGTACACAAAGCACTATCATGAAAAGCCAGTGAAGGAGTAAAACCTGTTTGCTGGTGAGTGCTGTAGGAAGAAGGATGGATGGTGCAGCTCCCTGCTGTCCTGCAGGTTGAAAGTGCTGCAGAAACTTGGCTTTCCTAACTACAAAGGCTTGAACACTTCACTGCTGCGTTTGAGGTACCTACTGAAAAGTATTGAGTGTTGCTGCACTTGAGGTAGTTTTGCACTGATGTAACTCAACCCAGGGCAGGAGCCCGCATGGAGAAGCAGAGTATTGAGCCCAAGCACTAATCTACTGGGGTGAATGCTGGTCAGTAATTCAAAGGCAGGACTTCAGATTAATTTTTCAAGGAGATGACAGAATTGGGAGGAAAAATCACACTGCGTTACTCATAAGGTGATGTTTCCTTATGTTTGCAACTAAAAGGGAAATTGTCTAATTTCCTGCAGCTTGGTTGCTATGAGGGATTAGTACTTTTTTCTCTTTTATGGGCTGTTTATTATGGGAAGGAGGTAGTTTCGAGTATTTCTGCTTGTAGTGACCTTTGAAGTCATTTGTTTAAGAAAACAATGCTCTGGGCTTTGGGAAGTCTGGCAGCTTCTTTCCTTCCCTCTGTGATGCCAAGGGTAAGTTGGGTTAAGGATGGACACAGGATCCAGCTGAGTGCTATTGTCTTCTCATCAGCATTTCTGAAGGCCAACAGTGTAAAACTGGGCAGGTAGGAGAAGCAGAAGATGGCAGAGTTCACTTGTGGCTGGCTGTTGGATGCTCCAGAACACTGGTTAACATGCATGGCCTGCAGGGAAACTGCAGTATAGTTATGAATATGATAGAAGTAAAATAACTACTAATACAAGTGAAATTCAGGACCAGTGTGTTTCTTAGAGGGAACTTTGATTGCAGATGAAAAGAGGCTGCAGCCTCAAGTGGTAAGAAAGCCAAAAGGTTGTTTCCACTGGCTTGAGACATTTCAGACTACTTACTGAAAATGTATCAAACAATCATTTTGATGGTACAAAACTGCTTTCAACAGCCCATTTCATTTGAAGTGGAATTTTTCTCTCTACTAAAACAAAACCCAACAAGAGAATATATCAATCAGATGTGAAATACATTGGATGTGAAGTTGTATTCTGAAAAGTAAGTCCATTAGAAACATCTCTTGAGATCTCTCATTTGTTTCTAGGAAATTACAACCTATTTTTCAGAGCAGAAACCAGCAATAGCTGTGCCATTTCAGCCAAGTTCCCAGGTGACCAAATCCACAAACGTGCTGCTGCAAAATGAGATGCCAAATCCCTTTGCTGCATCAAATAGAAGAGGAAAGCAAGGGAATGAGAGATATAGGCAAGCTAGAAAGATAGCTAAAGATTTGCACTTTGCAGAGGTGGAAAACAGGGCTGCCTGCATAGGACCTGTGGCTGAGCATCCTTTGTTGCTGTTATTTTGGGGGTCCAGTCTGCATTCATGGCTATTCCAATCCCCTGATCACACCCCACTGGGATTTGCTTTCCTAAATTCCCATCTTGGGATCTTAATGGCACAGAAATCTATTTAGGTATGCTCCCTAAGAGCCTGTAGGTTTCTGGTTTTTCAGCTGGCTGGACATGTCAAGGAGCTGAAGCTCCTTTGAGGAGCAGGCCTTGGATTTTGAAGGCAGAAGAAAGGTATTAGTGATGTTAAATGCATTGATTTTGATGTCAGCTCTTTGGGGATGCTTCAGGAAGAGTAAATTCTAGTTAAAGTAATTACAATAGCAACAGTCAAGAGAGAAATGACTTTTGTTCACAAAAAAACAGCCCAGCTCTGTAGAGACAATGAAATATAGAATTTTTACCATGCAGATTTATATTGTAGAAGGCTTCAGAGCTGGGCTAGAGCTGGTACCTGGTGAGGAGCAGGGTGCCATTCGGGTACTGGGGGAGCTGCAGAAGTGTCTGTTGAGAGCATCAAAAACATTTCCCAGCATTTTTTGCTGGGAGGGAAAGAAAGCAAATCCACAGTCCTGCTGGTTTATCTCTCTGCTTCATTACTTACAGAATCACGGGATGGTTTGAGTTGGAAGGGCCTTAAAAGCTCCTCTAGTTCCAGCCCCCTGCCACGGGCAGGGACACCTTCCACTGGATCAGGTTGCTCCAAGCCCTGTCCAGCTTGGCCTTGAACACAGAATCTTCGATTCTCTTTTCCATTCTATTAATTACAAAAAGCCTGCTCTGATGCTGCAGCTGTGGTGTGTTTGGAAGTGGGTGCCAGGGGCAGGTTTACTCTGGAGTTTGGTGACTTTTGTCTGTGTTTTACCGATGGACACTAGATGGCACAGGTCCCCTCCTAGTAAGATTTGAATGTCATCACTGGAGAAACGGTCTTTTTCAGGTTGCCTGAATCCAGCCTGAGCAAAGGCTGCTTGAAAATGAAATCTGGGCATATGATACCCATGAGAACTGAGCAGGTACAAAGCAGTCCTGTGATGGACGTCTGCAGAGGTGGATTGACAGGACAAGAGGAAATGGCCTCAAGATGCAGCAGGGGAGGTTTAGACTGGATATTAGAAATGAGTCCTTTCCCGAAGGGTGTTCATGCTTTGGAACAGGCTGCCCAGGGCAGTGGTGGAGTCACCACCCCTGGAAGTGTTCAAGACCTGTGTAGGTGAGGCCCTCAGTGACATGGGTTAGCGGTGGCCTTGGCAGTGCTGGGGAATGGTTGGACTTGAGGATCTCACAGGTCTTTTCCAACCTCATTGTTTCTATGATTCGATGATGCTGAGGGACCAGCAGGAGCTGGGAGAAGGTGCCTTTCAGGTCAAATTCTTGTTCAACTAGTACCAAAATCTGCATTTCCTACAGCAATCCTTTGATAATGCCTGGAAAGCAGCAGGAAAGGGACCCAGCCAATTCCTACTGGGTTTCCCCACTCTACAGTTTGTGGTTCCCACCAGTGTGTCCTCTAAGTACCTTGTCCTGTTGTGGAAATACAGCCTGAGCTCTGTGGGCCCTTGGCTGGTGTTATTTGTGAGCCATGAAATAGGCAATGGAGATGTTGAAAGGAAAGTTGTGAGTCTGGTGAGCTGGTAGCAGAAGCCATCGATGGCAATGTGGCAAATGAGTGTCTGTTATTAATAAGAGAGGTAATAATCCTCCTACTGGACTAATTACAGCGAGCGAAAATATAGTAATGAAAATAAGCCCCATTGCCAGTATTTGAAGAGCTACAATTTGCATTTATAAAGAGGTTTATGTGAATAGCAGTTATTGTATTGCACATGGCTCTCTTTTGTCCCATCTATTCTGATCTCAGCAAATGATGGCGGAATTAATCCCAGAGGATTGAATGCTGCAGGGAAAGGACAGGGAAATTACGTAGAAGTAAAACTCTGGCTGGTTTTGATTTAATGTAAACTCGGGTTCTGTGTCACAAGAACATGCTGCCTGCTCCACTGCCTACCTGCCTGCTCAGTATTCATAATGCCCACCAGCATTTGCCTTCCCAGAACTGCGCACTGTTGTCTGTCAGTAACACACACAATAAGCTCTCGCCATTAGTTTACCTTGTCCTGGATGCTTGGAGTGTATAATTCCAATTACTGCAAGGGTTTATGCCCTTTGCCCTTTGGGTTTGGCCAATGATGGTAACAAAGATGTGGTTTTGCCGTCAGATCTGCCTAAATTCCTGCAAAAACCACTCCTCTGACTGCTCGTAGTTGAACATTTGATACGTACTTGGTATCATCTCTTTGCTGTTGCAGTCCCTGATGATCTCTCATCTTTCTTCCCTGTAATAAAGCCTGTTAGCTAATGAGTTCCCTAATGATTATGTGAGTAATTCCTGCATGAACAATTGCAACTCTTTGCTATAGATGGGTAGGCTTGGAGCAGATTTTGCACTTGGTTGTTCTTGCTGTTGTTTCAAATTTTGTGTTGGTATTTTTTGTTTCTTACAGTTTTGGGTTTTTTTTCAATTCTTTCTAAATCATCATCTCCTTGCAGGGCTGTTTGTTAGAACAAAAGTATCCTCATGGGACTGGCTGAGTTTGAACAGTAGTTATGCCTGCACTGACTTGCGTCACCTCTTTCTTTCGGTGTAGGTAGTGACCAACATGAGTGATTAGGGAGCACCATTAGGATGGTAGTGAGGTGCTGAATGCCTAGGGTGACCTAGTTATATAAGCACCCAAACGCTTCCTGTGGGATCCCTTAGGGCTCCTCATCAAATGTGTTTTCTGGTTCTCTACAGAGAACTTTGTCTCCAAACTTGTTGCTGCTGTGAGTGCAGCTTTGGTCTGTTTGCCCTTTTCTAGCCAGCAATGAGTAGTTCTCAAACTAGAGTGGTTTTAACTAAAACTCAACAGTAGCCATGGATAGGAATGAAGCCTCCAGCAGCCCCATTCATTCGCAGCCATTTCCCCTCAAGTTTTCAGGAAGGGTTTACAGTGTGTGGACAAACCGTGCCATGGTGGGGAGGGCGATGAATGCTGAGCTGCCCTTTTTCAAGGAGGCAAAGAACAAGAACCAATATTTTACTGGTTTATAACAAGGCCGGGTTGGAAGGGGCTTGGAGCAACCCGCTCTAGCAGAAGGTGTCCCTGCCCACGACAGGGTTCGGAACTGGATGAGCTTTAAGGTCCCTTCCAACCTCAACTCTTCTATTGATTCTATGAGAATAGGTATAGCGGAAAGCATTTAGAACATCTGTTTGCTGTCGGAGGTTGTGTGGTTTTTCTCTAGATAGCCCCTGATATCACATGAAATGATGGTGGCTTCCAGTAATGTCTCTGTTCTGAGCCCTGTCATGAAGAGGAATGAGGAAGTAGCATGTTTCCTTGCACTCCAGCAAGGAAACACGTTGAGGTCGGCTTGGTTAGAGAAACCAAGAGTACTCTAGCCCTGAGCGCAGGGTCAGCTCTCACAACAAGCTGGGAGGAGCCAATACCCCTCGCTTCCCAGGCTGCAGTGTTTCGGGCATCCCTGCAAAATGATGGTCTTGGTGGTGTTCCTTAGTGCAGATCTGTAGCCTGTCCTCCTCTCTAAGCTTTCAGACCCTGTCACAAGGAGATGGGCATTGTGGAAGGGGGGAGCACAGGCTATCAATCAATCATCCTTATGGAGCCAGGAGAGCTGAGACAGCGGTCTCAGAGGTCTGGGGAGGAAAGTGTTACTTAGCCTGAGAATGAAAACTGATTGATGGATATGAAACTGGAAAGAACAGTTTAATTTAGCACTGAGGGGGATCAGGTACCAAAATGACAAAGAAAAAGCAAAATAAATCTTTTATTGCTCGAGACCCTAAAGTGAGTATCCTGAAAGAGGATCGGGTGCAGAAAGAGGGTGTTCCCTATGCAGAAACCTCAATGAGAACCAGGGAAGGGCTTCGGCTGGTCGGAGTCACTGACCTCCTTGATTGCCCTGCAGCCCACCCAAGCAGGTGGGTGCATGGCCCAAAGGCTACGGCACGGCTGTGACATGCAGGGATCCCCAGGATGCAGTGCTGTAAAAAATGCCTATATTGTTGTCTCAAGTGTTAAAAGGGTGAAATCTTCCTTTCTCCTGGTTTTGCAGGTTTGCCTTCTAATGTGCCTGGGGTTTCTTTTCAGTACAGGAGTAGAAAAATCACGGTCTCAAAGGAATTTCAGGCCCAGCACAAGGCTTCAGAGGAAGATGTTTCCAAGGAGCCTTCCCGGTCTGTCCTCTCCCCCAGTGCCTCAGCAGGACTTGATATCATGAACTATTTGCTTGCTGGTTTATAATATATAATGTAGTATATATTATATATATACACCATATATTATATGGTATATATGATGTATATCTTATGCTAAAAAGTATACTATATATTATTATAGTATATAAGTGATATAATTATACTATATATTATGGAAATAATTATATTATTATAAATATTAAAATATTTTATTGATTCTATTTGATATATATAATGATAGTATCTATTATATATAACAATAAAATATAGCATAAATTATAGATATTATATTATATATATTTCATACTAAATATAATTGTAATTATGAGATTATATACAGTATTCTATGATACATTATTGATAATATATCATATATGACATAAAATAAAGTATAAATATAATGTTCTATTTACTATATTATATATTGTATATATGATGATGTTATAGGTTATATAATGATATGATATAGAATAAATTATGATATTAAATATATTATATATGAGATAGAGTATATTATAAGTTATTATATATTATATGTATAATACAGTATGTCATGTCATTAGATGATATTTGATATAGAATTATACTATATATTAGCATATGATATATAATATGTAATAGAGAAAAAATTATATAATACATAATGACATGTATAGATATTAGTAGATAATATATAATTATATGGCATATTAGGACATATAGCATATAGTATACAGTATACCACATATAAGGGTGGTTTACAAGCCAGCAATAACAAAGTTGCAATGACAGTGCAATGTGTTTTGGGGGATGCAGAACAGAAAGGTGTCTGTGATTCACACAGGATGGCCTGGCCAGTCATCAGTAACTGTGTTCTCTCGTTTCTGGTCTCAGTAGAGCAAGGGTCTTCCCCTTTCCCCTTCCCTTTCCTTTCCTTCCTTCCCCAGGCTATACAGGGCTTAGGAGAACCTGGTCTAGCAAGTGTCCCTGCCCATGACAGGGAGTTAGAACTGGATGAGCTTTAAGGTCCCTTCCAAGTCAAACCGCTCTGTGAGTCTATAAAATGCAGAAATGCCAAGGATAACTTCAGGCAAATTGCAGACCAGCTGGTGAAAGCAGAGGGTAAACACATTTCCTCTCTTGGCAAGGTCAGAGGAGCATGTGCTACGGTTACCAGACCTACCTCCACTCTCCTCTGTTGCTTTCTTTTCTTTTTGTTCTTGTAGCTGAAAGAAAGAGGTAAGAAATCTTCTGGAGCTCTCGAAAGGGTCTGTCCTGGCACACACAATGTCCACAGAAGCGCACGGTGCTCTGAAACAAAAGGGTTCTCATATTTACCTAAGAACAAAAATTGGGGTTTTCTTCAGTCCAAGAAACCACTGATGTGAGTCCACAGCATCAACACTGATGAGGCTGATAGGCTGGTGTGCAGCCTAAAAAGCACGCACGATCAGTGGGCAGGTCATGTGTAAAACTCATTCGAAACAGAAGCACTCATACATAGCACCATACAAGCAGGGTATTGCTGCAGCCATCCCCTTAATAAATGGCTTGCTTTACAAACCTATCTATCCTTCCATCATCTTTACGTTCCTCCTCCTTGTACATATGAACATAAATTGTTACTAAGTTAAGCTTTGAATTTGGAATTTTAATAAAGATGAAGACACCCAAAGGACTGCACAGCAAAGGGACATTTCAAATGCATAATGCAGGAAAGAGATGTTCACGGTTGAGGGGTGGGAAGGAAAAAACCCAAACCAAGTTTAAGAGTGTTTTTCCCCCACTGCCATGGAAAAGGTGGTACCTTCAAAGGTCACCCAGGCTGTCTCATGAAATTTTGTAGCATCCCGTGTAGGTGTTCCCCCTGTTTCAAACCACAACCAAAATCACAGAGAGAAGCAATGGGCACAAAATGAAACACAGGACAGGAAAGTCCATTTAAACATTAAGAAAAAATCTTTGCTCTCAGGGTGATCACTGGAATGGGTTGCCCAAAGAACTTGTAGACATGTCCTTGGAGATGTTCAAAACCAGAGTGGACAAGGCACTGGAGTCTGGGCAAGGAGTTGGAGTAAACATCAAGGAGTCCCTTCCAACCTCAACCGCCCTGTGAACAAGGCAGGATGATGGTCTTTGGCTGCCAGTCAGAAACAGCTCACAGCATCAGCCTCTGTTTGGGAAACACAGTGACATCTACCGCAGGCAAACGGCTCCTACAGCTTTTCTTTGGGGCTCTCCTCACACGTCTATTCTGCCCTTAAACACCTACAGTGACCCTCCCATCCTTCTTCCGTGCTGTGACCCAAGCAGCTACTTGCAGTGTTTCACATAAACATGCTTCCCTGCCCTCCTCCACCACAGCATCTCGCAAATGCCAGATGGTATCTGAAGAGCTTATCAGCATGTGGTGCAGAGGCATGTTATGTAGCTCCCACCTCACTCACTGTTTACACTGATAACAATGGTTAGAGCACGGCTGGGTAAGGAAAGAGCAACTGATGTCATCCACCCGCACTTGTCCCACACGTATGGTACCTCACACTGTCCCACACGACATCTAGACTGGAGAGGCATGGATCTGACAGATGGACCACTCGCTGCATAAGGAATTGGCTGGTTGGTCGCACTCTGGTCCTCTCCTCTGCATGGCTTTCCTGGCCAGCTGTGCTGCAGCACTTCTGCCTGATGCCACTGGGTGCCTCCTGAGCCGAGGACACTTGGGACCTGTCTGCATCCTGCTATCCTTTGCTCACCACACCAGTGCCCCGCATGCTCTCACCATCGAGCTCCAGCCAGCAGCTTCTCTCCTCTCACAGCTCACATAGCCAGGAGAACACCCATCCTCTTATTCTATGAGCAGCCAACCCCCAATAGCATCACTGCAATCAAGTGTTTCACCTGATCAGGTACTAAGAGTAAATAAGCAGCAAGACAATGCCCCACCAGCTGTGTTGCACGCTGATCATCAACACCAATTAAATAGCCCACCACCGAGCCCTTCAGGGCCTACAGCTCTCTCTTACCCCCTCTATTTCTGTCAATGCAGGGTACAAGAAGTGAGGCTCTTCACCACCCATGTGAGATGCCAAGCCTTTGGTCCAGTTGCCAGCCCGAAGCCTGTGCTCACACAGGAGTGCAGGCTGCAGCCCTGCCACTGGCCCTATCGTGGCCATCTCCAGCTCTGTTCCTGCCCCGGGCACCCAACCCATCTCAAGAGGCCATTTCGGTGCAGTCTCCATCTGAGGAGAGCTGGGGGAACTTTCTTCAGCCTAGAGAGAGTCTACACTCTGTGCAAGGCGCTTGGTGCACCCACCTCCCTGCCCAGGGCTGTGCGAGCACAACCCAATCCAGCACCCAGCTGGAGGGCCCTGCATGGGATGGTCTAATACCAGATATCACATCTTCCAGCTTGCTTAGCTTAGGTTTCAACACAGCTGCTGAGCACCACTGCTAGCCACCAAACACACTGGTTTAGGAAGTGATGAGATGCTAGACCTCAGTGGAAAGTTCTGCCACCATTTATTTAGCCAGCAGATCGACGTTCAAGACCAAACCGGAATAAAATCTCCTATGCAGGAGGAGGAGGTGCCAGAGAAACCCTTAAGTACCAGCAAGCTGCTGGTGCTGGGCACCAGCCCTGCACATGTGGCCTGTGCCCATCCTGCACCCCCACGGGCTGGCCCTGCTCCTCCTGGCTGGGATGCATGGCTGCACAGCCCCCACGTGTCCTGCCTCTGCTGACACCCGCTGCTGATTCTGTGGCCCTAAACCTACAGGTAATACCACTTGGGGTTCATTCTCTCTTGCTGTCTGTGAACTGCTGGTCAGGGTCCTGCTGTGGCAGGAGGGAGGCAGAGAAGCATTCGGTACCTGGTTTTTGCGGGGCAGCACAGTCCCTGCAATGCAGACATCCATGCAGTCATCATCTCTTTCGGTTTCTGTTCTTACTCCAGGGTGTTCTCTGGGCACTTTACCTGAAAGATCGCAGCACATTATTTCCTAACAGGAGCTGGGAATCAGAAGCTAAATTCATCCTAACATGGGAAACAAGCGATTCAGAAAACTTCCCTTTTTTGATCAAGTGAACCTTTGCATCCACTCCCAAGGTCTTTCAAAGGGGTTCTGTGCTTAGGGTGATGACATTGCTGCTTTCAAGGGATGCAGTGACAGATGAGCCTGAAACAACACAAGTTTCAAACAAAGTGCTGTGCTTTAGAACATTGTGTCTGGGAGCTGTGACCAACAGCAGCAAGGCCAGAGCAGGCAGTTTCCAGGTTTCTTTATGCTGTTTGGAAACAGAGAGGAAAAGCGCCTCACCTAAGTGCTGTGGCCCTCCCCTAGAGCTCTTCTGCCCCAGAGGCACTGTGTTTGCTCACTCTCTCCCTGTGCTTCGCTTCCCTCCCAGGTCAGCTCGCTGCCCAGGGTCTGGCCGGCAGTGCCCATGGTTACTTCAACACCCCTGTGAGGTACTGCCCTGCCCAAGTCTAGTCTCATACCTGTGCAGCGTACGTATTACATCTTTGCTGACAGCTACCCATCCCTTTGAGAGGGAAAACCAGGGCTGTTGCCACAGATGTGGCAGGTTTGAAAGCAGTTGACGCAGAAAGTGCCATGCTGTACACCATGCTTCCCACCCCGTTTCCTTCTTCCTCTGCTCAGTTCAGGTCCCTTCCCTCACCCACCACAGCTCCTGTGCTGTCCTTAATCATTTCATCCACCACAGTCACCCTCCACCCCTCCGGTACCTGCTCACTTCCGAGCTCCCCGCACAAGGAAGGAAGAGGACTTTACATGCAAGGGGTCTGGTGCATCTGCTTCTCCACGGGCATCCTGCTGGGAAAACCACTGGATGTTTGCCACCACAGTGCTACTGTAGCACCCACAGTGCCTTCAGCCTCTGCCTTGCTTCTCTTCCTCCAAGCTCTGTTAAGGGTCTGGAAGAAGCCTGATATTTGTTGAGCTGCTGGAGGAAACAAGCCCACCCTGGCCTTCCATGGAGGGGGATGGCTACTGCCCAGTTCTCCACAGTCTATGGTGGGGGGAAAGCAGGACACACACCACAATACTGGTGACCTTGTCCATTGAGTCCCAGCGTGTTCCTGGTCCTCCAGCAGCAGCAAGATGCTGTTTTACAGCCATCTCCATCCTTTTCTCAGAGCTGAATGCTGCTGCCTAGCTCCTCTGATGCTGCAGCCACCTTATCTACCCCACTGTAAGCATTTCCAGCAGCCACAGGATATGCTAGCTTATCAAACTGCATCTCTTTAAAGATACTTTGTGCTCAGCCATACCCCATCTGTGCTACATGGCCTGCTTTAAAACTCTCTGCTCATTTCCTCTCTCCTCCCACCAGTCTCTGATCTGCCCGGAGCCCTTCTGAGCCCTGATGCTGGGAACTGCATTTGGGCCACATCACCAGCTCTAAGGGTGGTGTCAGCCATAGCCCTTTCATGCAGCAGAGTACACCAGCCCAGTTTGCCTGTCTTGTACTTGAGCACGGAGGCTGCTGCTGGCATTGTAGACCAGGGCTGATGAGAGCAACCTGGGCATCGGCCATGCCAGCAAAGACATCTGCCTTGTGCAGGTAATGAGCATAACAATGTGGCAGCTTCAGCCTTCAATGTAAGGTATTTCCCTACTGCTTCTTACTGTAATTCAGAGAGGTTCTCCTTAGGCAAAAGCCAACAGCTTCCTTCCAGGGTGCAGCAGCGAGCAGCAAGCCTCTGTTGGGAATCCCAGAGCTGAGCACACAAGAACTGGAGAGAGCTCTGTGCAGGAGTCACGTTAGTGCCTGTGAGTGCCTAAGACACTCACATATCCCCCAGCAACTGAATTATTTGTGTGCTTATCAGTCACTGAAGGCTGATTTTGCAGGCAGTGCTCTCACCAACTGACCACAAGGAGGTTTGAGTTGCTTGCAGAGGCAAACAACTGCTTAACCAGGCCTGTCCAGTTCCTTCCTAAATCTCTGAAAGCTGTGGGATTTCACCACTTCAGTCTCCTGTTAGAATGGCAAAAAACATGCTTCAAATTAAAAGGTCAAATTCTTTCCAAAGTGTATTTAGATGCAAGCAGAAATTCGGTGATGCATACACAGCATCACCAGTTCAGAGAACTGTTCCGTCTGCAGGCCACAAACGGCCACTGTGCACAGGGTGGAGTCTGATGAAAGCTGATTTTTATCAGCCCATGAACTCACACTCTTCACATACCCAATTTTCTTGCAGAACATCCTGCAGCCAGTGTGACACAGACTCAGTAGCTACTACTTACCTCTCATGGACTTCCCAGAGTGGCTGGATGCCTGCCTTGAGCAGGAGCCATCTCATGCAGCCCTTAACAGCAAGTTCCTTGTTTTGCACTGGTGTTCCCTCTTTCAGATGTGTCTGTCTGCTTTACATCCACAGCATCGAAATCTCTCCTGGAATGCATGGGCTTAAAATCAGGTTAATCCTTGCACCCCCCATTGCCCTCCCAAGGAGTGGACAGCTCTGTGCCTCACTCACTCACTTAGGGTTTCAAGCATGCCTTTGGAATGCAGGAACTCGGATTCATCTCTATTCCTCAGCTTTGAGCAGGAGCTCCAGGTTCACGAGGCAGCCCAAAGGCTCAGAAACCGGCCCAGTTAGAGCCAGCGCATAAGCACATCCCCCAAGTGACATCTGCTATGCCCTTGCAGACCTTCACACCACTCTTCTGCCTCCCAAGCCAGCAGACCTGGTATAAGAGCTTTTACTCATGGGTTGTGCTGGGCTTTAGGTTTGGTTGCTGCAATCCCTGCCTAGCTCATAACCAAGCTAAAGGTAATCTTACCTCATTTGCACAGCCTGGCTTAAGGAATCCCATTGTCACAGGATGCCCTCACTATCTATGGGGTTCTTCTCACTGCTATTCCACCCCTTCATTCAAGACACCACTATTTAATAACGACTGTCTGCCAAGTCCTATTGGAAGTATACTTAGAGATATTTACTGCTAAACTGAGTAAACATAAACAAAGCTTGACAAAGGATGCATCCCAGTTAGAGGCTGACTGAGAAGGCCGGCTTTGTAGACTCGAATACACATTTGTGATGGGCAAAGTAAATACTTACTTAAATACCTTTTTTCCTATGGGATATGCATCTATTAAGAGGTAGGAGGAAAGTCTTACCGTGTCTTTTCTTATTTCAGGTCTCAGAACATCACACAACATCTACACAACAGGACAATGAATGTGTCCAACAACTGCAGTATCACAAATCTAGAACTTTATCACCACGTCCACCTCATTGAACTTGCTCTGTATAGCGTCATTTTCTTGTTTGGAGCTCTGTTTAATGCCCTTGCCCTCTGGGTGTTCTTCTGCAAGATAAAGAAGTGGACAGAAACAAGGGTGTATGTAATCAACTTAGTCTTTGCAGACTGCTTTGTCATCTGCACCTTGCCTTTCATGGCTTATTTGCTCTGGAATAAGTCAACCCGAGATGAACTCTGCCAGTTTATCGAGACAACATATTTCATCAACATGTTAGTGAGTATCTACGTAATTACATTTATCTCCATTGACCGATACATTGCCATAAAACACCCCTTGAAAGCCAGGACCTTCAGGTCTCCATCAAAGGCAGCCCTTCTCTGTGGGCTTCTGTGGGTCACTGTGATAATCGGTGCCACTGCACAGATTTGGCAGAGCAAATCCACCCTCTGCTTCCAGAAGGATACCACCATGCCTGCTGCTCTGATCCTGCTTTCCATGTTCTTCGTTTTTATTCTTCCACTGGCAATCTTGACTTTTTGCTCCACAGAAGTGATCAGGAGCCTCAAGAGGTGCCTGAACACCAATTCACCAGAGGAGAAATCAATCCAGAAAGCTGTTCACATTATTTACGCAAACCTGATTGTATTCCTAGTATGTTTTCTGCCAGCCTTCTTTGGGTTACTT
>JANHGB010002009.1:0-48930 GCA_026283785.1 Coracopsis vasa | reverse complement strand
GTAGACAAGTGGGATGCAGACATTCCCTTGCTCAGGCTGTGGTCCAGGCAGTGACCTCCCCACTGCTCCTGCTGCTCGGGGCACTGAGCCACACTGTGCCCACCCTGTCACTCTGGCACTCTGAACTTGAACTGGTTATTCAAAGAGTTGTCAGAAAACTCCTTTATTTTTAATTCATCCCATACAGCATCTTAACAGTGTGAAACCCAAGTGACTGCTGCTCCAGACCTCAGGGGATTCGGCAAGGGGGTCTCAAAGAGAGCAAAGCTGCTGCCGCTGAGGCAGGAGTGAAACCTCAGCATCTGTTGCTTATGGATGGAAATAAGTGGGTTTGTGCTAATTAAATACATGTATTGTGTTGTGGATGCTGTTAGGGATTATTGACTGCATTCATCAGCTGTGGTTTACTTTATGCTGGTGAGGCGGAAGAAACGCACTTCTTTGTTTTGATCTAGTATTTACATTGCTCTTATTGTTTAAGCAGAGTACCTTAAGGTTACTTATTACTTCTGTCCTTCCAGCCTCACCATGAACTAGGAAATCCCTGTCCCCAAAGAAGGGCAGCAAACAAGAGCACTGAAACTCAGTGGTTTGCAGAGACAGTGGACTTTGGGCAGTGCTATGGGGAAAACCAGGACCAAAACACATTAATTTCCCCATACCACCTACAGTACAAGCCCTTTGCAAAGTAGCTCCTGAATCAGTTTACAGCCCAACAATGAAATAAAGTGGCAGCAATTGTGTTGTTTTATCCACAGGGCCATGGACCACATTTTCATAGCACAAGACGAGGGTGACTGGTGAGTCAGTGAAATGGGCACAAACACCCCTCAGCCTTTCTCAGAGCTGCAGATGAGGAAGGTGTGGAGAATCCGCGGCAGATCCATCTCCTGCTCTGCCCCTTCCCAGCTGGGACTTTTTGGTGCTCCTTCCTGGACAAACCTGTTTGAACAACACATTCCCCCTGAGGACACATTGGGCAACCTCCTCCTGACTCATGGTCTGTAGGAGTGCCCCCAACAGCATCAACCACTGTGTCCAAGTAAAACACTTGTGACCAGTGACACCTCTGGAAACCTCACCTACCACAGGAGGTCCCCAGGCCTTCTCCTGAGCTGAGGAGGCCAGGACAGGTTCTCCAATCCATGGCCCATGTCGTGGTGTTTGCACAGCAGCCACAGCTGAGTGTTTTAACCCAGCCTGGTCTCATTGCTAATTGGCAATGATGAACCCATTCCTCCATTGCTAACAGTCCTAGTTCTATCCCCGCTGGGGAACCAAGCAACCCTGCTTAGCCTTGGAAACCATCAGTTAACCAGACCTTGCTGCCAAAAGCAGAGCAACTCAACCCTCAGTTTGCATAGAGCCTCAAGTTCCTTGAATTGGCATCACCCAAGGACACCAACCTCAGCAGAAGCCTCTCACACTGCCCCCTGCACCTCCAGTCTCCATAAGGTTTGTGCTGGGGGAAGAAAGCCCCACAGCACATCGGTGCTCATGCTTCAAAGGACAAGTACAACAAGGCAATAGTTGGGGATTTTGGAGAGCTGTAAGCTGTTGCAAATACCTGGCATGAATTTGGTGCTAGGGGGAAGCAGCCCTAAAGCCGCCCATCCTGGGCTCCATACCAACAGGCTCAGCCAATCTATCCAAACCCACATATCCGCACATCCCAAGATGGGGATTTCAGAAGTTAGAAAAGAAAGAAGTTATTAAAACTCCAAACTGCAGGACTCACATGGTGATTTTCACTGACAGGGTAAGAGATCTCCACACTCCTGCCCAGCACAGGGGGATGTGCAGTGTGTTCCTCCAGTGGGGAACATGTCATGACCACCCCAGTGCTGTGTAGCAGCATGGACATTAGAGCAATTTGGAGCTGTCACTTTGATGCAGTTTTGCTTTGTGGTCATAGGCCTGTCTTTCAATAGATAAATAAAAGCAGGGATGGTTTCTCTTACCCAGTGGGATTTCCTGGGATACAATTAGCATCAGGGAAGACTTTAAAATGCAGGAGTGGAGATTTATAGACATGGCTGTCACAAAAGGAAAACAACTCGGCCCTTAAATTACCAGCATCTTTGGCTGTTCAGTGTCAACACGAAACCACAGAAGACACCGTGCTGGCAGTGCCGTTGTCTGTGTCCTCATAACTAAAATGGGATAACATATGTAATACAAGTAAAACTGAACATAATGTAATATTCACAGTTATAATTTCCTTTAAGATCTACACAGGTTAGACTTCCTATATAATTAAATCTATAGATTGCCTTTGAATGCTTACCTTGCAATTCCTGGAGCTCTGATGAAAAGTAGGCAGTTTGCAATGACAAGATTTATAGCATCTAGCACTCTATATTATAGCTGCTCTGCTAACCACAATAAACACGATATGAAAAGCAATCACACAGATAATGTCATGGAGAAACAAGCACCAGCTTCATCTTTAACTCTTTCACTTGCCTTCATGCTGGAAACGACAGCACCACCCAGCCCTAGGGAATTAAGGATTTTGTTTGTACAGAATAGACTCAAGGCTTTGGTTTCTTTTCCTCCATTTCTAAAGCACCAGTTTTCCTGGGAGAGCTGAGTTTATCTCTGTCACTATGAAAAGGCACAGCCCATGGCTGGAAATAAAACAAGTAGAGCCAATCCAGCTGCTGTGGTGGGTGTTAGCAAGGGTGATGAGGCAGGACCACAACTGTCCCTCAGGGACTTAAGCTTTGCAATGCTTCAACCCACACTTAAAACCTCATAGCTTCTGGTTTTAAACCTCTTTCCCCAAGGCTGGAAGTAGGTCCCAAGCAGGGCTGGGACACCCCATGGCTGCTCTGGGCTCAGCCCTGCTGATCAGCAAGATGCTGTCAGCTGAGGACACGGTGATTTCATTACTAGATGTTTTACATCACAGAAGCCCGGGTTTGACCCTGGAGACTTAGAAGCATTATTTATAAGGGTGAATTTCCAGATGAAGGTCAAGTGGAGATGTATCAGCTTCATCAGTCACAGCTCAAATGGAGGAATCCTTCACTACCCACATGCCTGAGAATATTTTCTCAAACCTTCCCTCCCCAGCCTTCTCCAGATCCAGAAGAAACCTCCCAGAGGCCAGAGCAGCAACCAAAGACAAGAGTAGCAATGATGAAAATCTATTTCTTGCCATTCCCGTTCATGCAGTGTAAACAGTGAGTCCATAATCCTTGCACCTAAGCAAATAAATAAAGCCCTGCTAAATATTAGCACACAGCAGGACGAGGAAGCAAGCAGCCACTTGTTTTCTGCCTTACACATGGAAATCATTGGCAATTTCAATGCAGGAATGAGAAATGCTCCACAAGGGGGAATTCCCTGCTCTATTACAGCATTTTCTGCCCCAAAACTCAGTTAAGCACTTCCAAACAGGGTAGAAAGAGGTGCCTTATTACTCCTTTGTATAGGAACAAGTGATTTTCTTCCTTTCCTGCATACTTTTCTTTAGCTTTAAGTCTGTGTCCAGCCAGCGGCAAGCACAGTTCTTGTCCACACAGAAGTACCCCAGAATAATAAACCCCTTGTAAACGATGCTGAAATTGGGCAATGGCAGAAAAAGGGGCAGCAAGGTCTTAGGTTTAAGAACAGACCAAATTGTTCCACCCTGGGTAGAAAATATACTGGAAATAAATGTAAAAATAGACTGGGGTCTGCAGGCCAAACAGAGGGTATATTTAGTAGTTGTCAATGGGAAAAAGCAGAACATTCCTGGAAAGTGTTCAAAAAGCATCCATGGACGATTAAAAGACTTCCAAGCAGAGATTTTTAAGGCAGGTTGCTATGGATGCTGAGAAGGGTGGTAATCTCTGACCCTCATAACAAGATGGGGAGCCCCAAAGGACATTTTGTCCAGGGACTGTAGGGAGGACTTTAGTTCTGGAAACCTCTGAGAAACAAACAACCTAACTGCTTAGGTACACAGTACCCTGACATAGCACGGGTCCTTCAGCACTGATGACAAATAACACTGGGAACAAGCAGGAGAAGGGAGACAGCCCTTTCCTCAGGCTGTCAGTCAGCTAAAACACTTCTGACAAACCTTATCCAGGCTGTTCTTGAGTGTTTCTCAAGATGGACCTTCTCATTCACATCCTCAAAGCAATCAGCAGGAAAGTGGCCTTCTATGGCAAAGGTTTGCACGGATGGCCTTACCAGAGTTACTCTAAATACTTCACAAAGCAGCTGATTTCTCAGAACAGCAGAGGCAAAATAAAGTTTTCTTTGTATAGCCCAAGCAATGAAGAATCAGCCACTGCAGGAAACAGCAATGAAGCCAACATCTGTAGAAGGGCAGATGCCTGTTTGACTGAAGTGCATCTATCCAGGACACGAAAGCAACAATCACTGTCACCAGGAATAGGGGTTTAGTCTATTTGTAATGTAATAGAAAAATTTCACAGACATTTCTGCCTTATTGATTTTGCCTAATGGAACAAGCTCATTTCCTAGGGACACCATGTACTGCAGTCTGTGTAACACACAAAGGGTGGCAGAGATCCTCCACTCCTATTCTAGTAGACTGTCAGCATTTAATTAATCCAGGAGCTGCAGGGCAGATTCTGAGTGCAACCAAATAAAAGCTAAAGACAAAACATCCATTTATGCTCTGAATGCCCCAGCACATTATCATTGTACTCTTAGGGCATTCAAACTGGAGGCTATAAGGCTGGACTGCTAGCAGCGCTTGAACGCCTGTCAGATTTTCCCCCCTTTAAGGCCTTTGCCAGATACTCTTCATCTTTTATAATATCAGATGCTTTCAGTAGAAGATTCTCTTTGATGCCAATTTTCTGATTCTACAGACATAGATAAGTGGTTTCTTTTATATTTGGAAGTGTAATGAAAGCACATAGCATTTCACACACAGCTCAACAGAGCAGGTTCTTTGGGAGCATCCTATCGCACACCAATGGATCATTTCTGGTTGTCACCAGCTACTCTGTCACTATTGAATACCATCACCAGATGTACAAGTGTGTGTCATCATCCTGAGCCCAAATACAGCCTGCATGGATGATGGGTGGCAGAAGAGCATGAACTTCTTTTGGCTTTGCACATACTTCATAGAATGGTTTGTGTTGGAAGGGACATTAAAGCTCATCCAGTTCCAACCCTGTGCCATAAGCAAGGATACCTTCCAACTAGACCAGGTTGCTCCAAGCCCCATCTAAATTTAGAACAACCATCTTTTTAAACCATTACTTCTCCTTTGGTTTTGGTTACAGGTCTCACTACCTGTCAGTGCTATATGCTGTCAACTGTTTTGCTGCTCCAGGCTCTCTCCTTTTCTTCCCACCCCTGCAAAGAAGTGCCATCCATAGGCATGTCAGTAGTAAATATTGCCTGTTCGGTTCACTGCAGATCAACTAGCTAAACCGTAACTCCTTAATGAAAATGCTTTATAAGTTGTAACAGCTTATGCATACCAGAACAGCAAAGCCAACACCTCCATACCCTGCCAGGAAACCATGCAGAAGAACAGGCCAACATTTCACAAACTGACCAGTAATTCGAGGTCCCTGGAAACTCCCTCCCAGATGCACAGAGCTCTTAGCAAGTAGCATTGGCCAGAAGAATTGGATGAGCAAAACCTTAACAGAGATGCTGTGTTGCCGAGATCTCCCATTTCTCTGCCTGTCTGAGGACACAGCATATGGAAAGCCATACAAACCAAAAAGGGAGAAAAGCCCTATCACAATACAACTTAGTTTTTAAACTCCAAGACTTGACAAGGAATATGTAATTTAGGGCATGTTCATGGCACACTCCCCATTTAGGTGACAACAAGCCTCTTTTGGCACAAGCTGCACACCAGAATTTGACACTAGTACTTGATTCACTGTGAAAAATGGGTGTTGATTGACTTGGCTTCTTCCAAACACATTGCTACCCAGAGATTAAAAGACCACATGGTGAGGATGCATGAAACTGCTGAATTTTATGGGAGCATCTCTCAGCTGCCAAGCAACAGAGAAAGAAAGTCACTGCCTTTGCTGTTTACAGACTTGTTTGCCCCTTTCTAGGCTTTTAGAACTGGGAGGTTGAAAGGGGTTCTGAGTTTTCAGCCTTCTTTAAAATGCAATAGGAAAATCTAAACCTACATCACTGAAGAGAGGGTCAAAAGAGGGTTGTTTTGCTATCCACAAACTGAATGCTCCCTTGTCTGGGACTTGATCATCACCACATGCTCCCCAACGGAGAGCCTTCATGCTTCCTTGGCATTGAAGCAAATGGGACAGAATGAAGGACTCTCATACAAGAAAAGACAGAAAAGCAACACACAAACACAGTCATTAAGAAGCTTCTTCGGTTTAAGTTCAGGGTTTGTTTTCCTCCCATTCCAGGAGGATCTTAATGGGACTTCAAGTGAATTGCTTAGTCTAAAACATAAGCCTAAGTAGTGATTTATGTACAGCAAGAGAAACTATGCTAAGGTCATCAGATGTCAATAAGAGTTCCTCCAGCAGGGTTCAAGGATGGTTGCACAACTCCTTCAAGTTGTATGTTCACTGAATGTTTTTGTGTAGACAAAACACCCCATAGCTGTGCCTAAAACATCTTGGCCAAGAAGCAGCACAGGTCTTTGGCATTGTGGGAGCATGAGCCATAAGCAATTGGGCCTTTGTCTCCCAGTCATTGGCTTAGAAGAGGCTGCTTGGCTTTATGCTCTGTATGAGGACAGCAAGCACCAGCATGCTTCAGAGAAGTGGGTGGACAACTGAGACGCCTCTGTCAGAGCAGACACAATACCCAAGAGAGCTGCCACCATCCTAGTTATAATATGAAACAGCAAGGAGTTCCTGGTGTACCAATAAACCTGACACACTTATGCTGCCCAACTTCTGCTGCCCATCATCAACACTGGTGGAATAAATAATGGTTAAACCAAAGCATTAGGTTCCTGATCTTTAGTTCTTACATTAAAAGTGGATGCAGCAAGTGGGGAAGTGCGTAGGAAGGTGCCCTACCCCTTAGCAAGTTCTTTGCCATCCATCTGCCTTCCCTCATGTTAAATCCTGGAGATTCCACTGGCATGCGGATAACTGGATATTGGATTGCAGCCAGTGCTGCACAAGTAAAGGCACATTCAGGCCCAAGATGTTTTCTGGCATCAGTATCAAGCTTCTTTTCTAGCAGCTAAAGATGCTTAAGGGCATTATAATAGCTGCCTGAATATCAGAGACACTCCCATTACTATTTGATTTCTTCGTGCAGTAACGCATGGTCACATTCACACAAGGTTTGCAAAGGATCAGATCTGCTCTTTTCAGAGACAGCTGGGAATACCCCTGGAAAAATGTGAAAAACACAGCATGTGTTGGGCCCAGTGCCTCTCCCTCATTATTCCATGTAAATACAAGCAATCTGACCCCTCCAAAGAGACTTTGCATAGCTCAGAAAGTGACCATCTGTCAGGCAACAAGGGGCACTCATTATTTAAATGAAGACTCTATTCCCTGATGCCATTTTTGTTCACATCTTGTTACAGCAGAGTCTCTCAAACACCCCATTCCCCTAGCGCAGTGAGCTGAGATCACAACTTAGCCCCGCTTTCCCCAGCAGCTATCACCCATACAAAGACAACTAAAGGATGCCTCAATTTGTGCGCTAAGAGAGATCTGGACCTGCCACCCTGGGGAGTCATGCAAATCAGAAAACACACACAAAGGGCCCCATAAAGTGTGATTGCGTCATAGTGACTTTTAGGTATCTTATTATGAAATCTAAGTTTCCTTGAGGGGTGTGGATATGAGTAGCAGGGCCACACAGAGGGCCATGCACAGGTCTGGGCTTGTAGGAGGTGGCCTTGCATGCTCTGTGGGCTCCTGCTCCTCAGCGTTTCCAAATAACCTACACTGTGCTGGGGGAAAGGAGTTGAGGCCACCCAAACACTGCCAAGTCATCATCTGTGAACCACAGCAACACCTTATATGCAGCTGCAGAAACATCGGGGTGGAGGAATCTCAGCAGAGCCTCGACTCCCCTGCACAGCCCTGCTGCTTTCACAAGCATTTGCTGGTGGAAAAGAGAGATCTGGGATAGTTTCTCTTGCTCATTCTTGTTATCCAAGAGGCTTCCCCACCCCCCATTCAGGTCAAAGGAATCATGTCAACAACTCCTCAGCTTGGCACGATTTGCTGAGCATCACTTGTCACAGAGCTGCACAGCTCCGGGAAACATGAGCGAGAAGCCATAGCAGGGATGAGGCCACGATGCTGGCAGACCTCCGTGGCTCTGCCTCAGACTCTCTGCAGGCAGCCCCCTCCCTGTTCCAGTCCTCAATTCCCAGCTAGACAAGAGGCAACATGGAAAAGCTCCATTTCTCATGGGCTGGGGGGAGGCGAGCGAATTAAAGGCTATAACACACCCAGAAACTTCAGTGGTGTAAGTGTGGCTGGTCTTAGAAACACCCAATTCCTGCCTAGATGGTGGAGCAGGTCCAGCTTTAATAGGCTGCTGTCTCCATCACAAAGCACCATGAGATTTAGCAGGTATGACTTCCTTATGGCTTGAAAGACAGCAGAGGGAAGCTCATGCCAGCCACTATTAAAAAGCACTGGGGCTCAGGTGTACAACTGCACATCACTGAAAGGTACTACCCGAATTAAGAACTCTTTGCTAGAGGCAAGTTGCATGGCCAGGCACTGGAAAGGACTGTAAAGTACTCATTCTCTGCTGGGAAGTGCCCTGGGCATGTAAACTGTTTATTAAATGATAAACCCCATCAGACTGCTTTGAATATTTTATGTGAGGGGAAATGCATCGATTTCTATTATTTTCAATGAGGCAAATTGTAAACCTCTTTGGGGGAACAGGAAGGGACCTATTTAGAGTTAAGTGCAGATTCTCCACAAGCAATCCCAGCCTGTGTTTATTATGGGTATTGCCACATCGCAAGATGCAAAAAATAAGAATCAACAAAGCACAGCCTGTGTCAAATTGCTTTATACTCTAAAAGAAAGCCAGAAGGGAGGGGGAGCTTTAGGAATGCTGAAATGACATCAACTCTTCTCTTGATCAAAATCAAGACTGAACAAGTAGAAGTACGTGATCTTTCCAAGTGCTGAATGCCAAGTGACCCCATACCAGGAAATTCAGAGAGCTGCATTGTAGATTGAGCCTGACATTTATCAAGGAGAAGCAAAGAAACATGTAGTGAATGCAAGGGGTTTGGCTGGAGCTGGTAATGGGCGAGCATGAAGATGACTGGTCAAATTCTAGTGAAATCCCATAAAATGTGACTAATCAAAGATCTGGAGGGGAATGGCCTGGTAACGCCTGCTGTTTGCCTCTGTGGCATGGCTTTTCCATGCTGCTGAATGCTTTGGAAGCTCTGCATCCTGGTCATTTGAGTATTCAGTGTCTGGCCACAAAAGCACCCTCTGCTTGAGCTTGTTCCTGCTGCTGCTGGCTGTATTCTGCAGGAAAACAGGCAAGCAAACAATCTCTGGTGCAAATTTAGGAGAGCTGGACACAAATAAATCACAGAGCTCATCTCTGGAACACTTTTCAAAAGAAATTAGTTGAAAGTAAATCAAAGACAATCATCCAAGGACAGCAGTGGAAAAACATCATAGAAACACCAGTTCAAGCAGTCACTTCAAGAGATGGGCAAGTATTGATAGGAGAATATGGCTCTTTGTGCTTTCCCTCTGGAAGGCTTCCTCTTATCACAAGATGCTTTGCCCCAGGGCCTGCCTCTAGGAACAAGCTGTACAGGGTACCAAGAAGCCACAGCTGCACACACAAACAAGGCATTAGTTGGTTCTTAATGGCTCAGACTGCCCACACAAGCAAAAATCACAGGATGAAGCCCTACTGAAAATCAGTGTTTTCTATTGCACAAACAGGAGCAGAACCCTAAAAACCAGAATCTTCCTTTACTGTTTGTCACTGAAAGAGCCTCAGCTTAATTAGTGTGTCTAGCTGGGCATCACACAGCAAAGCCAGGCACAACAGGTCCAGAGGAAAACAAAAGCAGCCAGGGAAGCTGGTGGAAAAACACTGAGTGAACTGGGACAAACTATTTAGCTGGAAAAAGGAGCGAGAGGGGAATACGATGAGCTTCAAATGCATAGAGGGCTTCCCTACCAAGCTGGACCCGATTTCCATGCTTGTGATGGATCAGTTGGGAAGAAATGAGTTTGAACCAGAGCAAGGAGGACGCAGAGTGGCTGCTGCAGGAGAAGGTCTTCCAGTAGCTAAGGAGACCAAAGCACTGGATTAAATTAGAAGATGAGGTGTCCAGCCAGGACATCATTCACAGTGCACATACAGCCCTGCAAGGCTGAAACACAGACCCATGCCATGGTACTAGCATCACAGCCCAGTTCTGCAAATGGGATCAAGTGAGTTTTGACATCCCACAGCACAAGAGCCCCATCCACCCATCTTATGACCATCATCTACTGCGGACAGCTCCTATTTTCCTTTGGGACTGGTGGGGAATGTTGGGATCAATCCATTTCTGCATCCCTTAGGACTTGTATCTTTCTCTTGCTTTAGCTCACATTTTAAGCAGCAGCTCTTGCCACCCCCTGGCCTGCACAGCACCTTCACTACCAAATTGCTGGTTAAATGAAAATTCAAAGGAACACTTAAAGATTTCATCAGCGCCATTTGGACATGTGCCTTCAGGCTGTTTATCTTTAAATGAGATGTCACATGTAATTTAGTGGCTATATTAAGTATTGTTTCTCACTTTCGGCTGCAATGCTGCGGGCAGCCCTGTATCAGCACACACCTTCATTCTTCGTTAAGAGAGATAAATGAAAATGACACCATTTTTCTGAATTAAAGTCCCAATATCTGACACGTCAATACCATCTAATGGAACAAAGCACTACGGAGTCCTAGAGCAGGTGTTTAATTTGCATGTTATTAGTGACAACCAAGATGAATGCTTTGTTAAATACTTATGCTGCAATAATAAGAAAAGCACAGGGGGTTGCACTTAAAATGGCAAACAAGGACAAAATATTGCAAGTTCCTTTTGCTCATCAAGTGCTTCTGTTTTTAGAACACAACTGGAGTCTCACAGCTCTGGTATTTCGTTTTAAATTGGCTTCCCTGACTCTGAAAAATGCAACCTGTGGAATAAGGTCTAAGGACCAAACCACATCTCAAACCAGACACAATGGAACAAGCTGCAGGGACTGATGGACCTCAGACCAAAGAGGGAGGCTCCAAGTTATCACCTACAAGAGTCCTGCCCCACTCTGAATGCTTCTCTATGCAGCCACCAAACCAGAGGGATGCCCTGCTTACCCCTCCCACCTAGATCACCATTCACACAAGGTGGATACTCACCCCACACAGCACCCATTTACAAGCCTGGCACAAGAATGCAAGCACCCGGTGAGTATTTAAACACACTGAGCTCTCCTGCAGTTTATCCCATTAAAGAACTTTCAGTATAAAGAAATACTTCCTACCTGGTATCTTCTTTGGTCAGCTGAAGGGAACAACCACAGCTCCACAGCCACTTCTACCTTCAAAACCCAAAATGAAGGCAAAACTCTTTAATATAATCACACAACACAAACTCAACCTGCATCCAGCCTCAACCACACTGCAAATCCCTGGTTCTAGGGGTTGCCCCTCATTTATACCTGCCCACACCAGGGCCATTGGATGGAGGACCAGTCTCTGTAATGAGCTCATTCCCACCTTCTGGGCAGCTGAGGGCAAATTGGATGGATTATTGGCCCTGAAGTGATTAATGCAGCTGAAGGCACCACCTGGGCCAGGGGTGTGGGGAGGATCCAATCCCCAGCAACTCCACTTTCCCTGATGTGTCCTAGGAAAGGTTTATCCCTAATTAGCAGCACCTTAACCCATGGTTAACATTGGCTTTATGAAAAGCCAGCTTCATGTTCCTAGGGAGAAAACTGTTAATAACCAGCTTCTTCAGCTGCTCCTCTGTGACAGCCAATGCACTGCAGCCTGCGGCTGGCTGGGAGCTGTTGCATTCAAGTAATTAAATAAAGTGAAAGCCTGTGTTGCCCTGCTCCTGCTGCATTGTATATCATAGGGAAAATGGAGAGAACCCCAACATTAATTAGTGCTGATTTAAATAAGTGTGCTTGTGTTTTCAGATGGCAGCAACAAATGGCCAGCGACATGAAAACCACTTCTCAGAAGCTGTGTTGGTGGGTGCCAGTGAATGGGACTAGCAGAAAGGATGAGAAATGGAGAGTGCTCAGTCTCTTAACTCTAATGAAAACAGATCTCATTATCAGGATCAAAACCTTCAGTGCCTCCATACCTTCAGATCCTCCTACCTTCGATGCTTTCAGCAATTGCCTTAATGGTTGGGAAGGTAAAAAATACATCAGCAAAAGCCCTCCTGGGCTGCAGCACTGGCCAGAGCCTCTTCACCATCTCTCGCTGAGCACCGAGCCACACACAGTACACAAATCCTGCTGCACCAGGACAGTTCCATGCACCTTCACACCCACCTCATCCCCCAAAGCTGAATGCAAACCTCCCACTGCCAAATGTGGCCAATTTGTCTGGAGCCAATTTGGTTCTTTCCCATTTGGGATTCGCTGTTGCTGTAGTGTTTTGAAGTCCTGACATGAAGGAAGCCCTTTGGCGGGAAGGAGCAGGGAAAGGCTCCTGGCATCTCCATAGGGGTGGTGGATGGCAATTTGTTGACTCCTGAATGGAGGCAGGACAGATCCACCACCAGTAAGCAAACAGGCTGATCTCCTCACTGTGTCTGGGTCAATGCCTGAGCTGTTGTTAGCATGAAACCTGGCAATGTTCAATAGTTCGTACACAGCAAGACTCTTGGTGCCTTTTGAACATGAATTCAGATTTGTATGAGTAGCTTCCTCTTCCACTGGAAGAGCTGGATGAGATGGCATTTAAAGGCACCTTCCAACTCAAACCATTCTATGATCCTATGATCCATAGCAGCCTTTGAATGTCCTTGTAAATACCAAGGCCATGGTCAATGCTTGCATTTTCAACTTAGGGTCAGACTTTTAACTTCCAGCCAATAAGTTTGATATGTGGCTGCTTTTCATCCTGATTTCAACAGTGCAATAGAAATACAAGCTGCACATCTTTAAATACCTGGTAAGATCCTGATCCAGACACAATTTATGTTGCCTAAACACTGGAGTTCCTTCCAAATGAAGTATAGTTTCTGCTTGGAGCATGAGCTGTGGAACTGATCAGTCCCAGTGCAGTGATTTACACCAATGGATTTCTCCCTGGAACTCTGGTGTATGGGTGCTCGTGACTGCAGGAGGCATTGGGATTATCATCAGTCATCCACGCTCTTTGATTATCCTGGAGGAGCAAAAATAGCCTGGTAATTAATTCCACTGCTTTGGTTGTGGGTTTGCTTTTGCTTTATTTATTAGTAATTATGGATTGAGAAAAATGGAAGATAGCGCATGGGCTCTATCTAAATCACTGCTTTGGCCACCGCTGCACCCGTGCTGTAATCTGCAGGCCTGTCTGCACTCTCAGAGTAAACTCTTTAAAGATTTAATCAAACAAATTAATCCCTTAACTCGCCTGTTCCCTTGTAGCTGTCACTCAGGGGGCAGCTTACTTTCTGATTTCCCAGAGCCCGGTTTCTGCCGAGTGCAATTTGAAATGCAAGAGGCCTTACAAAATGACCAGATAAAATATTTACTCTGAGAAATGCAGTTTATATCCTGACAGTTGCTGTGTACAAAATTGAGATCCATTTAAATTCCACACCGTGCCATTGAGCCCTGCTAAAGGCAGGGGCTGCTCGGAGCTATTAGAGGAAGTGACGGGATTGAGCAGGATGGGGCTCTCCTGCCAGCCCCTCCGCTGTCTGCTCTGACCTTGGCCAAGTCATTTAAACACTCTACGCTGTTTAGTCATCTGTAAAATTAGTATTTTACTATTTACCCACCACCAGGAGATACAAGTGAAGGTCACCGTTCGCTAAATGCTTGGAGACCTTCGGGGGGAACAGACTTTACTCATGTCCGCTGCGTTCCAAATGACACCTTGAGCTGGATCCTGCGAGCCCTATGTCTTTAGCTGAGCCTGAAGACGCCGGTGCCATGGGGTGAGTGGCTTCTGGAGGAGGGCCAGCAGCTGAGATGGGTGTTTTTCAGGTCTAGGAACAAAATACTGTTTCTTGGAAGTGAAGCTGAATCACCTCTGGCAATGGTTCCGTGGTTTAAGTCATGATTCGACCTATCTTACACTGCAAATAACAAAACAAAACTCCTCAATGTTTATCTTTTAAGTGCAATTGAAACTGGAAAACCTTCCATGGTTCCACCAGCCATTTCCTCTGGAATCATGCCCTGTCCTACAGGCCCCACGAGCTCTGCTTGAATCCCAGATGAAAATGTCCTTGAGATGTGATGGACATGATGGCTGCTGAGCCCTTCCATAGCTCTTATTTTCTACCCAAGTGTTCAGGATCTTCTCTGGGAAGAGCTGCTGATACCTGCTAATGGGCAGATACAACTTCAGCTTTATAGAGGAAACTTAAATACAATTTTTGGTGCCTCAGGCTCTTTCAGCCTTTACATTATAGCTGCACCAGAAAATGATGCTCAAAGAGATGAGCTGGAGGCCGATTGACTTGGGTCTAATGCTGCGCTCAGTTCAGCCCTCTCACCCAGCCTTTCGCTATGGGTCAAGCAAGGACTCATCCTGGTCGGATTTAGGGGCTGAAGCACATGTGGCAAAAGGAAAGAATTGGGATTAACCCAAATAGAAACAAACACATGATGGAGGTGAGCAGGAGTATGATAAAGAAAGAAAAACCATCTTCACACTATGAAGATGGGGAACGCTTGGCCCTGCGCTGGGCCCAGCCTGCTGAGCATTCATTTATCTCCAGCATACATGCATAGAAAACAGGCTGCTGGAGAAGCAAGTTAATAGAGCCACTGCTGTGTTCTCATTTATTGCCCTTTCTTCCATGCTTTAAAGGCAGTTGTTCCCATGCTTAAATCCTGATGGTTACTGTTGAAAGAGGGTTACATGAATACATTTTCAACCCAGCATCTGCAGAACATGGGCAAGAATAAGAAGACTTTCTAAGTGCAGCTGTCCTGAGAAACTGGTTACAGCCAAGGACAATGGCTCTGACAAATGCCCCCCCACACCTCTCCATCACTGGAGGAGCAACAGTACACACTGAAAAGCCTCATCCAGCAAGCCGCGTGTTTAAGATCTAACCCCACAAATAGGACAGCATTGCTGGTACAGGCAGGGGTGAAACTACTGCCCAAAGCCTCAGACCTAAGTCCTGTGATGGGGTCTAATGTGATCTGCCTGCCCCATGGTGTGGGAGAGAGCGTCAACCCTCCTCCTCATGTCTTGCCATGGTGCTGTGTCTGCAGGGCGGCTGCTGGATGGGTGCTGGGAGCATCACCAGGTCCCAGCATGGGCACCCATAGTCTCACACTGCCAGGACCATATCCAGCTCTGTGGGGCTGTTTTCAGGAGCTGCTTTATCAGCAGCACTGAGCATCCCACAGAAAATGCCATCATTAAGCTGAGCTTGGCTTTGAACCAGGGCTTTAAGAGTTTATACAAGTAGTAGCTAAAAGGCATTTAATAGCAGGCAGCAGCCAATAAGCAATGAATTATTTAGAATATTTTACTAAGAATAATTGCTGGTTTTAAAGAGATTTTTTTATTCCCCCATCCTCCCTGGGGCCTTTAAATGATCTCAAGCCAGTAATAGTGAGTAAGAAATAAACCCCAAAATCCAAAGCCACCTAATAGTGGCTGCCTTGAATCAGGTAAACCATGATGCAGAGGAGAAAGAGAATCTTAAATGTGGCTTCAGTGTATGGTTATTAACTAAAGTAAATACACAACCACAGACAATAATAGGCCAGGTTGGATGGGGCTTGCAACAACCTGCTGTAGTGGAAGGTGTCCTTGCCTGTGGCAGGGGTGGGAACTGTATGAGCTTTAAGGTCCCTTCCAACAGAAACCAGGCTGGAATTCTATGATTCTACGACTGTGATAAATGATGTTTGCAGATGGGTGGACTGGAAACTCCAAAACTGAATTCCAGCACAGGGGCATTTCCCAGTAGTCAGGGATGAGCAGCCAAAGGCCACAGCACCAATACTCCCATTCAATGGTGCCGTGAGCTGTGGATGGTGGGATGCTATAGCCCTGGGAGCAGCTGGAGTGGGCAGTACCTGGAGGTTTGATGCAAGTCAGACCATTTGGATAAAGGTGAAGGGTGATGTTCAACCCACCTGCCTGGACCTGGTCCTGCTCAGGCCAGGGCTGAGGCTTTCAGCAGCGCTGAGAGGATGCTCAACCTTGCTGGGGGGAAGGTTATAAGGGAGGAGGGATGAGAGATTTACTGCCCAAAGATTTAAGAGAGGGGTTACACTCAAGCAGGGTTATCCCTGGCTTTTGCTCACGTCTTGGAAATTCACCCTTTCTCAAAGACACAGGTGAGAAAACTCTTCCTTCAAAACACAGGTGGGAAGGAGATTCTTCACTCGGGACACAGGAATCCAGAAGAGAAGGGAAAACAAACCCACCTCCAAAAACTCCGTTGAAAACCACCCAAGCATTATCCAGCTGCCAGTCATTTCCCCTGGATTGCAAATGTTTCCTCTAATTAATAGCACTCTGCTCCTTGAGCATCTACTAATGACAAGCCCGGGGCAAAAGACCCGGAGCAGGGAGCTCTCTATTGATCCCTGCATTGATTTTTTATCTTTTTCCCTGTTGTTATCGTACATGCAAATGGCTGGTAACGACTCAACGTTAAGTCCACTCTCTTCAAGTGACATTTAGGAAGTGATTTAATCAGAGAGCCTAACACGCTGCTTTCCCCCTCAATTTGCCCGTGCTTGACGGGGGCAGGCCTTTGGCACCAGAGCAGGACAGGGATCAGGCACCATTTCGCTTTATTCTGCCCCAGATTCTGAGCTGGGTGGGATGAACTGGGCACCCCGGGTCTGTCCCTCACCCATGCAAAGCTTCCATGGATGGAGGGATGAGGGAAGCAGAAAGGACTGACCCCACGGGCAGGGCCCGGAGCTGAAGGGCAATTTAAACCCTTGCAATGAGGCACACACCCCCCAGCAGTGGATACAGGTGAAAGGAAATCATTTCCACAGGGCAGCGATTAGACAGGAACAACTTTCAGTCAAGTACCTTCAAACAATTGTTGGGGCTTTTTATGGCCGTAGTTTTAGACCCTCTTAAGTTATCACTTGATTCATTTTTAACATGCATTTTTCTAATCAGTTTGAATAAGTGCATGGATTCACTCCTTCCACTGAGTTTATTGCTGTCAGCTTGCTTTGAAGAGATAAAATAACTTAAGTGACTACATTATTATTATCTCCTTTCTTCCCTCTTTCTCCAGTATCTTTGCTTGGGATTGGTGAATTTTGTGTTGTATTCTTCATAATGCTAGCAAAGAAGTGTGATTCCACAAGCCTCCTGCTGCCTTTTCCCACTGTAAAATACAAACAAAGCAGCCATGTACCAGCTCAACACAGAATCATACAGAATCACAGAGTGCTTTGGGTTGAAGGGACCTTAAAGCTCATCCAATTCCAGCCACTTGTCACAGGCAGGGACACCTTCCACTAGAGCAGGTTGCTCCAAGCCCCGTCCAACCTGGCCTTGAACACTACCAGGGATGGGGCATCCACATAATAATACTAATACTACTACTACTAATATTAACACACTGCCCAAAACGATTGTGCCAAGACAAATGACAAGAAGAAAACACCCAGAAGCACCAAATAAATCTTGTTTGAATGCTGCTAAAAGAAAAAGAGCCCTGTAAGAAATAACCAGCGTGGGTGCTGGTGGGGAGGCAGGACACTTAACAGCACTGTGCTCCTCCATCCCACACAGCTCTGGACAGTTCAGCTGGGAAGTCAAAGCCTATAGAATTTCCTGGGGAATTCCTGGCTTTTTCTCCTCTTGCCTGGCCAGAAGACTTCATGAGAGCAGTGTTTCCCCTGGTGTTTTGGTATTTCTCTTCCGGGATCCTCCACAATGCAGACAGGCCGAGCCGAGTCTCCCTTATGGCATTGCTCATGGCTCGGTTGGCCATAAGGCATGGCTCAAACCCCACTTTGATCCCTGGCTTTGCACTTCAGCAAGTGACAGAACTTGCCAAATAGAAAGAGATTGTGGGGTTTGGGGCAAAGTTTTGCAATATTCTACAAATTGACTTCTGCAGCTGATTTATTCTTGCCATGAAAAGCAGCCTGGCACAAGAGGTGATGTCTGCCCTTGACTCAGAAATGGTGCTCAGCAAAACAAGCTGCTCCACTGTAGGGTACCCTGGTACAGTGGCTAACTGACTAGACAGGAGAGCTGGTTGTAGCTGAGGGGAATGATCAGAGCAGGGTCAGACCATCCCATCTCCACCACCCTCAGGAAAAGCACAGGGAAGGGGACAGTGAAGCCATCCAGCCTCCAGATAGAGCTCATCCAAGCTCTGACAGCCCCAGCCCATCTCCAGCTCCTGCAGCAGGGCTGGATGCTCAGCCAGAATGAAGCAACCATATCCCTGCCCCAGGAGAGTTTGCAAAAAGCAATGAGGTTTCTGAGCAAGGCTGTCAGAGAGGTTAATGACATTAAATGAAGGTCATCATCGCATGCTTTATGTTGTGATTCACTGAAGAGGTGACCCATGGGACCAGATATGAGAGGAGGGAAAGAGATAAATAAGAAGGGACAGAGCAAAGAAGGAGCCCTTCAGAGTTTACCAGTCCCTGGAGGAAAGCTCACTTTTCCCAGCTCTCTTTAAGAGATGCAGAGCTGTAAATGAGGAGTGTACATCACGTTTATCTGATGACTCTCCGCGATGTCTAGACTATTGCTGGAGCTGATAGGAAGCTGGCATCACCCAAGCTCTTTGAGCCCTTCTTGCTGGCTTCTTTTAACTGGTAATAAGATTCTTTTCATATCCTGCACTGCTGGAAAGTCCCGTTCGCATGCAGACAGCTGCTGTGTTTACAGACACCATCCAGAATGCAGCTAAACACGACAGCTCGCTTGGAGCAGAGCAGCAGGCACTTGTTCAAATGATCATTTCCAGAGGGACCGAAGGAGCTCTCAATGTTTCTGCTATTTTAAAGTCAAAGCCTTGTCCTTATGTGAAGGAAAGTCCCAGATGGAAACATGCCTTGGGATGGGAGCCATCCTTAAGGCTGAGCGACAGCCTGAAAACCAGCGGCTCCCACTAATGATAACCAGAAATACAAGCGCTGAACTAATCAGACCGTTCCCTATGAGTGGTTGAGGGTCACTTTGAAAGCACGAGGTTGCCTTTAGCCCTGAACAATCCGAGTGTTTGAAACCTTTCCTCGAAGGTCTGCAGAGATAAAATAAAAATGAAGCAGGGAATTGCATCAAAACTGCCTTCAATTGAGAATGGAGTCCCTGAGAAAGGCAGTTTGGGAGGGTTTCTTCCAAGCAGTTTTTCCCCATTATAACATGACAGGAGCTATTGTACAGAAGAAAATGAAGGATGAGCGAGTTACTTTGAACACAAGTTTCAAATGAAACACCATTTCCCTCCTAGATGTATGCCCTACACTTAAAGCAATCAGGAAAACTATGTTTAAGACACAGAATAAAGATGAGGGGGAAGAAAATCTTCCTGGATGAAAGCTATCTGCATATATTTAATGAGGATGCTTTTGTGGAAGAGCAGTACAGATATTGCCCATGCTGCAGCCCTGATTCATCCCTCCCCGGGCTCCCTCTGCCTTCTCCCAGCCCTTTCCATCAACATCCCTACCCACTTTAACCCAGCATTAATGTCCAAAGCAGGTTTTAATCTAAAACCAGGGTGATATGGGAAAAGGAGCAGGGAGCATCTCTGCGCTCACAAGCTCTTTCCTCAGGAGCCTTTCCACATGGCACAGGGCCTGTATCACCACAACGGGAATGGGGTGGTCTGTCTGTGCCTGCACAGCATCCCACCTAAAATAAACTCATCCTAAACACACATTCCCTTGGATATAGCAAAGCACACAGTGCCCTCTCCTGCCAGGAGCCTCTGCTTTTTAACCATTCCCCCTCACCAGCCTTTTTGCCCTCGTTTAAGCGATGATAATTAATTTACGGCTTGTTTTTACGAGATGTTGGTCACAAACTGACACCAAACGGAATAAATTGAGCGATTTTACCTCGCCAGGCATTTGGGCTCAGGCAGCGCTGGCCGCAGCATCACAAACCCAGACCCAACCGTGACATCTAGTGGGTAAGCGGCTGAATGCTACTGTTCTTTGGAGAGAAAAGAAGGTCATTTTCCCTTCCCACTCATTCCTGCTCTCTGGCAACAACAACCCCTTACATTTGACAGCATCTCCCATCGGGAAGGACTCCAAAGCCCCCGAGCAGCTCTAGCCCCGGAGTGTTACAGCTGGGAAGTGGCTGCTTGCAGGGATATGACCTGGCTCTGGCAGGGATGGGGGTGATACCGCAGTCCGCTGCAGCTCTTTGCTGGGTCACAGTAAGGAGGCTCCAGCTCTATTTTCCAAGCAGTTTCCTTATCCTCTGTGATGCAGTCCTGTTGCAGACCTTGTATTTATGCACAAAGCATTAGGTTATGCAGACAGGGCAATACACAACATTCCCGACAAGCCTGAATGTTTAAAGAGCTCAGGTTCTTCAGGCATCGAGCCATACGTGCCTCTTCCTTCTCCGCCGGGATGTGGCAATACCTTTGTATTAAGAACAAGCATCATAAAAAGGCAAACAAAGATCAAAAATTTAATTAGCTCTCAAAATCAGGTGATGGAAGTTTGCTTTTTATTCTTGTGTTGCTGTTTCGCTGTGCAAAGAGATTGCTATCAACCAACACAGGGCTGCTGCCAGCAGTTTAAATGAGTTCAGGCTCCTGCAGTCAGTAAGCACCTGGAATCAGGGTCTGTCCCAGCCAAGACTGAGGTATCCTGGGCCTCTTTCTGCAGGTGCAGAGAGAACATTTTCCTTGTTTCCATTTATTCACCATACTTTGCACAGTAAATGGGTCATTCGGAGTTAAAGAGACCAAATGGGATTTGAAAATAGAAAAGTAAAGGAAACTGATTTTATTTTTAATTCAAGTGCAAGAGGAAAACGAGCTGAGACTACAAGATTCACCATTCAACATCATGGAAGTCCAGGCTGAAAACAAACAGCAAGGGGAAAACTTTCAATTCATTAATAGCAAACCAAGAGAGCAATAAATTCAAGTTTAGATACACAACGCTGACTACAAGTAGTTTTGTTAATACAAAAACCACTTCATGCTTGTTTATTGGGTTCTAGCTTCCAAACATAGCTTAAGACGAATCATTCTGTAAAAGGTCAGTCCATGAGAACTGTTTCTTTCATTACAACAAAGAGGGAGTGTGGAAATTCGATCTGGATAAAGGCATGCAAGCAAACAGCTCGTACAGATGTATGGGTCTAACCCAGCTCATTATAACTATAAACTACATAAAGTTTAGCAGGGACACTCCAGGGCGAGTGTGTCATTGTCAGCAAAGACAATGAAGATATGTTCCCAAAGCACATCCCCAGACCCATCCAGCCTGGCATCACAGACACGGCTCCGACTGCTTCCTGCTGAGCAGGGCAGCAGCCTCCCGGTGGTGCTTCCCCGCTTTAGGACACATTCTCCAGCCCAGCTGCATAAGGGGCTCAGCAAGAACAGGGTGAGTGCTGTTTTTCAGGTGTTCCCCCACCCAACCATGTTGGTGTACACCTTGTAGAGCATTTTGGGCAGCACTTGACTGCCTGCATGCACTACATGGAGCTACTTTAACACACTGAGGTTGAGGCTGGCTTGAGGAGATGCCCTGCAAGCTGTGTGCAGATCACTCTGGTTTCTCCCTTGCTGGCAGCTGAGCTCATCTCTACCACCACATTGAAGAGGTGAAAGCGCTGATAAAACCTGGTTTACAAAGCCAGAGTCCAATCATCGTCAGGTTTTGTGTAACAGAAGTTATGAGCTTTTATCTGAGCAGTAACCTCAAACACACATGTCCCTGGGGCAAATTGACATCCCTCTCGGAACAGTCGCATCTCCTCTGTCCACAGCACCACGGACACCCTACAAATGGTGAAGCGAGGGTACTCAGTGTCTCCTCTGGAGGCGATGCAGGGGAACAGGCAGCTGGCACAGGACCAGAACCGAGGGAGGCTGAATCCCACAGCTCGCCTGGAGGAACTATTTCAAGCATGTTAGATTTTAACCACACATGGCAGCATCTCTGCGCTCGGGGGAGAGGTCATCGCAGGGGATCACAAGCTCCATCCCAAAACGGTCCAAAATAAGAAACCATTTCTCTAAACATCCCAGCTCCCTGCAAGCTGAGAGCCTGGAACAGAGCTCTTCCTGTGCCTCGGGGCAAGAAAATACACAGTTCTTTTCAGTGCTGACCTTTAAAATGTCAGGACAGTAATAAAAGCTATCTACCCCGAAAAACTGTAGGGAAGGTGAAAGAAGAACGTGGCGTATGAATAAATGTAAATCCAGAAGGGAAGGGGGAATCAACATTATATGGTGCTGTGCCTGATCAATGTTATCATTAGGGGAGGAAGCACAGAGGAGATGAGATTCCAGCAGTCATGCACTGTTGGTGTTGCTTTGATGCACTCTGAGTTCCCAACCTGGAGCGTGGTGGCCACCCTATGAAAGATGTTGTGGGACTGTCCAAGAACCTTCGGGATGTGCTTTCTGATGCATCAGCTGTTGTCAGTACTGGCCATGCCATAGAAAGCTACCTGAGCTGCACAAACCCTTCTGTACCTGGGTCTGCAGGGCACACAGCAGTGTCCTGCTTGAAGAAGCAGTTTTCTGTGGCAGGACCCTCTGCATCACCTTCCACTAGACCAGGTTACTCCAAGCCCCATCCAACCTGGCCTTGAACACTTGCGAGGGATGGAGTATTCACAGCTACCTCAGGCAGTCTGTTCCAGTGCCTCACCACCCTCACAGTAAACAATTCCTTCCTTACATCTAACCTAAATCTCCCATCTCCTCAATACATTGGCTTGGTGGCCATGATCAGAAGTCTCCAATTTTCCTACATCCCACTGACCTCCTTAATTTCACCCACATCGTGTTGTTACAGCACTGTAACTGCAAAGGGGACCAAGAAGGTCAGGTCCTCCTATCCGCCTGCCCTCAAATGGGGACCCCTTGGCTGTCCCATTCCGTATTCTGACTTAGAGACCACAGAGCAGCTCCCTACCAGCCTCCCGCTGGGCAGCAGTGCCTGGATGGATTCCTTCAGTAGCAGCTGCAGGACAGCACAGCTGCTGCCTCCCTCCTTTGGGGTGGGGAGAAAACAGATTAATCAATGAAACCAAATCTGATTCATCAGAAACTACAGCCATCTGTGAGCTTATTAATAGACACAGAACCCATGCAGAGCACGGGCATTAATACTGCAGGAATATCTTTTCCTGGAGGAAAAATCTAGGTTAAGAGCAACTGCCGGGGTGGGGGTGGTGTTGGGGGTGTTTAAATCAGTTTATTACTTTACTTCTGCAAAACCAGATTTGTGGCTTCCTGCCCACCTCCCTCCAGCAGAGCATCTCACCCGCGGAAGTCTGAAGCCTTATGCCCTGTTTAAACATAGTCCTCACCCCAGATTTTCTTTGGAAGCTCATTTTCACTCTTGTACCATGAGACTGAACAGGTGGGGGGCGGGGAGAGGAAACAATTTTCCAGCTTATTTTAAACCATCTCCATAATTTTTAAGATATGCATTTACACTGCGTGCATCGCTTGCTCTTCCTCACTTATAATCAAGCTATTTCTGCACCGCGCTTGATTCTCTTGTGAGAACAGGCAGCTAAAATAAACACTCTGCATTTATCCACATCAAATGGTTTTTTTCCCAAGAGGAATTGAAGCACCGCTGATGTGGCCTATTTTTCCTTAACCTCTAGCTTCTTGTCCTTGCCGGATGGTGACCGGAGGAGCCGGCCTCCCTCGCCTGCAGCGCTGTGATTTGCTCTCCGGAGCAGACACAGAGGATGCACAAGCGACACTATCAGCCATTTTGCATTCATGTCATTTTTCTCACGCCTGACCAGCTCGATGTAGGGCAGCCAAACCAGCTGGAACACATCTTATTGTTAATGTGTGCGAAGGAGAACACAGGGAGCCCTGTCCTTGCAGCCAAAGTGGGTGCCCTGCTCCCCCTGCACAGCCCCGGGATAGGGCTGCAGGATTCAGTGCCCCAGCCCAGGAATGAAGCTGGTCAAGCTATCAAATGGGCCACCTACAGAGGTCAGGCAAACTACACCAAACAGATCAGGTGTAGGAAAGCAATAATAGCTCCCAGAGATGAGAACAACCCAGCCATGACGATAGAGGCGAGCGGGCAGCAGAGGGGAGCAGCAGCTCAAGACCTCAACCTGCTGTGTACAGAAAGCAAAGCTGGAGGCTGAAACAAGATCCAGGCTCCAGCAAAATGGACGATTTCCAAGTATTTGGAAAGCTTCAAGCAGCTGTGGGGAGGAAGAACACTCTCATAGCCCGCGACCAGGCTGAGCGGGACGGACACGAAAACAAGGTCTCCTCCAGAACAGAAAGGGCATTGAGGCTTTGACAGAGCCTGGAGGGCACGGGTGGCACTGGCTGGGCACGCTCTGCAGGCTCCCACTGCTGAACATGTTTGAGGAAAGTTCTCATTCAAGATACTTGACAAGCCTTGCCCGCCCCGAAGACTCCCAAGGAACCACCACAGCTGTAAGTCATGGTTTGCGGGATCAGGAAAACACAGGACACGTCCCCATGGACAACAGCGACAGTGACCTGCCAGCAAACCCAACCTCCCTACAGCAGCACCTGGCAAAGCTGAAGATGCTGATGTCCAGGCAGAAGGCTGAGTATGAATCCAAGATTGCAAGGTAAAGGATTTGTAAAACTATGAGCCTTCAGGGAAGGCATCTCTTCCTGTCGTGTGCGGGGTCCTTAGCCACAAGCAGGGTGTGTGGATGCTGCTGCAGTCAAAGCCTCCATATAACACTGTGAATGGCACTGGAATCCAGCATTACTGGATTAGGTTACCAGTTATTCAGAGTTATTTGAATGCATTTTCATGTGAAGTGCTTGAGAAACTGCAGAGCATCTACAAGAGTTTTTTGCAGGGCTGAGCAAAGCTCTTTGAAAAGCCTCCCGTCTGTTGCGTGTTCTTCCCTTTTGCCTTAATCCAATAGTGAGCATTTCTCCAGGGAAGAACACGCAGGCTGCTCAGCAGCGTTAGCACTAAGTCATTATTCTTTACAAACCATAAGCCATGAATTGAAACGGCTCCGAGGAAAGCGCTCATAAGTATTCTCCCAATTTCTAATCTTAGAAACTGAACAGAGATTCAGCCATTGCGTGTTACCGAAGCAAAAAAGGCAGCAATGTTTCCAAGCTCCGCTTTCCCAACAGTGCTGCTCTTTTAGAGTGCAATTAAAAGGAATGAACATTATAATATTGTTCATCAGCTACAAGTTACAAATACGTCATGTGAATTGACATAAAACAAGACACATCAACAAGCATCGTTAAAACAGATGGCAAGTGGGTACTGTTGAATTACACTTTGCCATGAGTATTGTGTAAAGTAAAAGGATCCATTTAAGCTTTAATTTCTTGAAGTATTCCTCAATTTCTTCTTAGTAAAGGAACTCTAGGAACTTTTCCCAGGTTTTTAGTCTTTTTATTATCTGTTTGCTGTATTCTGCTTATATTTTCCATTGCAGTTCAAGGGAACTGCAATATAAGCAATATCCTAAACTATGTTGCATTGCCTTTGCCTTTTGACTACTGCAATATTCCACTACAAAAACAACTGACCCCAAAACTGACTCCTTTGGCTATATGGTATTTATATATATATTATAAATTAGGATAACTAAAAAAGGCAGCTTTTATTTTAATATGTTACACCATAAACTGGAAAAGAATCAGGGATGCCAACATTTGTATTTATGGGGACGTATGTTAAAAAGGGCTGCTTTAAAAAAGCTTTATTAAGACAGAGGAGGGGGAAAAAGCCTGTAATTTACAGTGTGTGTCTTCCCAACAGCCTGGAGCAGCGGAACAGGGAGCTGCAGTCGGAGATTAAGGGTATGCATTCAAAACTGGGACAGCAGCGCAAGTGGTACAGTCTCGTGGAGATGAAAATGCGAAATGCAGAGAGAGCAAAGGAAGATGCAGAGAAAAGAAACGAAATGCTCCAGAAAGAGATGGAAGAGTTCTTTGAAACCTTTGGGGAAATTAACAGATGGAAATGAACAGGGGTGCGCTCAGTTTGAAGTGGAGCTGGGATGCAGGAGAAAAGTCACCTCCTGATTTCAGCAGACTCCCCAGTTCCAAAGGCGAAATCAGAAACCCAAAGGTAAGATCTAGGCTGCCAATGATAAAGTGAGCAGTTGATACAAACTCATTTGGATCCTGAATCCCTTTGCTCCACCCTGCTAATGCCAGGGATCCTTTCTCTTACCACTGGAAAAATCATTCAGACACTTTGCGCTACCAGCTCCCAAGCCAGCCCATGTCTTGTGCTGGAGAAGGACTCATCATAGATGTTTTTCATCTAGCCTCAAGCCATGTACTCATGCACTCAATGCCCAAGTGACTGAGCGGTTTTAATCAAGGGATGCTGTGTCTGCTGGAGTGTGCTCTACCAGCCACCCCAAGGGCCCATAGGTAATACATGGGCTGTAAGAGTGCTGAGCTCATACCTGCATCCTTAAGTCAGCTGTTTCAGAGACAAGTACAGAGGAATAATGGGACACCACAGCTGCATCTTCCCCTTGCACTTCGATGTGGTCCTGTGGCCAGGATGCAGAGCTGTTGTGCCATTCCTGTGCTCTCACTGAAGGGATGTTAATTTATGGATGAGAAGGGCTCTTACAAAGCCATTTGTTCCTCTGGATTATAGTTAGCTTCCCTACAGGAGTCCCATAGGAACACATTAGTCTTAAAACTGTCACTGGCAGGCTCCCTTCCTCCCACCTCCCCAGAGGTACCTTTCTCCACATGAGAAACATGTTAACTATTTTGATATCAGCATTAATGACACATACACAGGTAAATATTAATATAATAACCACTGTTCTTTTATGCCACTGCAGAACTTTAACATGAGCAATGGTACCTGTACACTTTAACCTGTCCTGTATTTAAAATTGTACTTTATATGAGAATAAAGTGTGGTTTGTTATTTGCTTTTCAGCAAGATTAAATGCAAGAGTGGCCATGTACTTGATAACTCAGTGCAGCACTAAAACAGCTCATGATGAATAAGCAGAAACCACACAGATGTTTTTCTTCTTCCCCAGAGAAGAGCAAGCAGCTTGTTTTAAGATCAAATAGGAGTGAATCAAAAGGCCAGGCTTATCCCAGGAGGCTCCTGGAGGCAAGCATCGCTTCCCTATTCCATGCCCAGGGCAATGCTGCAGCTCCTTCATTCAAAAGGACATAACTGGCCAACCGCTTCCATGCACTGAGGGATTTCCACATGTGCATCACTGAACCATAATGTGTCTCTTTGCCACCCTACCTTCATGCCAAGTAATGGAGAACTGAGCAGTATTTTAACCTGAATTCCAGGCACTTACATTCTTCCCATTTCTTTTTCCCTCCACTTTTTTAATTCATCTTGTGAGACCTCATTACTATGAAAAAAAATCTTCTTGAGTCCCACTTGCCTCAAAAATTATTTGAGGTCTTGTTTAATCACTTCCCTCCCTCCTTACCTTTCTTCAACTGTCCTGCCAACTTCAAGTACTATAGACACTGGAAATTTATATAGGAAATCCAAAGAAAAGGTATGGCTTGAGGCAAGGAATTTACCTGGATAATGCCTTGTAAAGTACTTCCCTGCACACACATCATCATCCTGCTTCTTTATTCTTTTTCGTTCACTATTTAATGAATCAGATCTTCTTCTCCAGCTGAAGAAGCAACCTGAAAGCCATCCTATCACCAAATACAGGGGAGCTTTGCGATCTCCTAAGCATCCCTGCTCTATCCAGATCATCTGTTGCAATGCCCTGTACAAAGAGGTAAAACTTCCATGTTCTCCACACACGAAATACCAACATTGCTGCAAAAATTTTATCAGGCTGTCACAGGTGAGGCTTTTACAATGCCAAAGGCTGGGTGAGAGCCCTTGCTCTGTATCTAGACAGGCAGCTATGTGAACCCTTCCTTTAATGTTACAAAACCTCCCTCAAAAGCAATTTGATCAAAGCTTTGCAAAGGGCCTGGAAACCTCATCACTGTCTTTGCAACAGTATTCACCTCTTCCTCAAAGTGAGTACAATGGAACTATGTTTTCCAAGTTACACGTACCCCTACCTTGTTCAGTGAGCATGAAACGAAACACAACATTGTCTGAGAACAAGGTGAAGAGAAAATTCTTCCAAAGTATGTGTGTATATGTGTGTGCATATATATGTGTGTGTGTGTGTGTGTGTGTGTGTGTGTGTGTATAGCCAGTAGCTTACCTGAAACTTGCAAGAAGTCTGACAATCTGATGCAGACACTATTGAAGCACATGGATGGGAATACAGATCTGCAAGTATTACCAAGCAAGCTTCTCTCACTTAAAACCCCCAAAATTTCAAAACACACCTGGCAGTAAACCCAGCTGCTGTTCATGTCTCCAAATGTTCCAGGAGAAAGCAGCTCCAACCACCTCTTAAAGCTGTTCTTCATTCCCTTGTCATACCAATACTTACTTTATGGTTAAATGGAAGCTAAAGTGGTAACCGAAACTTTACGGTTTAGGGTATCTAAGAGCACACATCATTTTGGGTACAGAAAACATTCTACTTCAACACAGGAAGAATCAAGAAAAAGAGAACATAACTTCAGTAAATAAGACAGACTGCTCATGGTTTTTAAGTGTACATATTTATTTGTCATTTTACAGTGGCTTTAGTATGGTTTTACGATAAGGTTTTTGGAGGAAAAAACAAAGCTTCAGAATGAGGCTTGAAGTAGAACTTCAGAACAAGTTATTGACAGTTTTCCTGAAGAAATTCTAGTTTCCTTGAAGAAAATCAATCTAAAAACCACAACTGCTGTTGATAAAAAAACCCCAAACCTCAAAACACTTTCTAGTCATCCTGAAAACAAAATCCAGCATCAGACAAAATAGCCACTGCATTGAAAGGAACATGTTCCTATTGCACAAGCATCAAGAATGAGATATGACAATCAAAGCCTAATTTCATAGGCAAAAGAGGCCACATGTATCTATATAATTAGACTTCAAAGCGCATCTTTCTTCTGAAATTATATACCATACTGTAACTAATATTAAGGCCATAAAATCAGAACACTGTAATAAGTGATAGGGCTTGATGCTACTTTTTGTGACATTTGGTAAACAGAAGGTGGGAAAGGGAGGCCAAAACAGGCCACAGAAAGCATTCCAAAGGGAGTTAAAACTTGAAGGCATCTCAAAAGAGACTCTCAAAGAACTGATTTTTGGAGGGGGTTTATTTTTAGCCATTAGATAAAACTGGATTTCATAACAAATCACTCAAGGAGTATATTCTACTCTTTAATAGCATGTGTTCTGGAGTACACTATAGAATATATTCTCTGGAATTAACATTTGGATTGGTATGAAAACAGGTAATTATTTCTATTTGTTATTCCCTCTTCAAAATAGATGAAAATTTATATAATTTTTATACATTATCTTAATGACCAGGTAAGGCTTCACTGAGTTAACTGCACGCAAGTATCTGTGACTTGCTTTTAATTAGGTATCTTGATTACACTAAGCTACTAAAACCACATGGGGAACCCAACACATCATGTAACTTCAAGAAAGGGATAGTGATGCTTTGCTATCTTTTCTGTGTTCATTTTATTAGTGTACACAACACTTGAAAGCAATAGCTCCAAAGAAGTAGCAACTACCATGGACGTTTAAACATCTTACTTGAGGAAAATTTGGAATCTGATGAAGCTGAAAATGCACATCAGTTCGTTTTTATAAAGTTTGGCTTGCTACCACTTAAGAAAATATAGGTATCAAAAATGGACAAATACACTGCTAACCATCTGTTACATCTTCTTTTATAAAATTAGCACCAATTTAAGCATCTGAATTCATAGAAAAACTATGTGACACGCTTGGTTTCTCAAAAAAGATTTTCCCCATTAGAAGATGACACATTAGCATATGCTCACGGGTATTAAATTCACTTTGCTATCAATAACAAATAGGACCGTTTCAGGTAGCGAACATAAAATGTTGTTCTTACCCAATTACATTCTTCTCTGCTTTTGTTACTCTAAGAAACTACAGAGTGCCAAACTACAGAAACAAATACACAGGGATTTGCTTAAGTACACCCTAGAAAGCATCAGGGTTTTGAACTAACATTTCAGAGCAGGGACAATGTCTTCCTGTGGTATATTCATACAGCATCTACTGCAGTGGAGTCCCCATAAACAGATGTTCTGGCCTCAACCACAGCAGATACAACTACCTTATGATGTGCAGCTACAGGTAATAAAGAGCTTTTTGTTGAAGAAAAGAATCCCAGCGCTCATAGCTAATCTGAGCTCGCTATAGGAACACACACTGTTGTAACTTTGTTGTTTCCTTATCTAATAGATGGTTAGGTAGTCACATTGCTATTCAAGTCACCTACGGGCATTTGAGTACAAGATGTTTCTCAAATGATCTCTCACTATGTGTTAAATTTCGGCCCATTAAAAAGATTTCTCATTTCAGACCTCTGAAAACAGATTTATATTTAAAGGAACACACTGATCAAATCCATCAGAACAGCAAAGACGGCAACCAAAATTTAAACACATTAAACTTTCATGTCATTCCTTTTTACATTATATACTGCCTGTATTTAGAAGAATCCTAAAGTGCTTCAAACCCAGCAATCAATAAAAGTTGATTTCTTCTGTGCAAAACTGCAAGCACCTTTCCAAAAACCAAACAGCAGCATCAAGGAATAAAAACCTTAAAGAGTTATATGTATTTTCTCTATTTTGTTTTGAAGTCTTGGACCAAAATAATTTGCCATATTTTCAGTAACGAATTGCAGAAGAGTGCATTTTATTAGTTTAATTTTATACTGGACTTGTTATACACATACTGTTTGAAATAGCGGACCCAGGGAAATTTATAGCCACAAAGCAACATTGTGTGGGATTTCAATCCCACAACTCAACTTTTAGCTACAAAAATAGTCATTTTATAGAACACAAACAGAAATGATGGTTATCTCCCCACTTTCCTTCAACATTAATATGAGAAAAGATGGCTTACTTAAAACATTAGTTTAGCTCCAGACATTCTTAGCATGCAGAGCGGGCAAAAAATAAACCTGATCTGATAAGTTGTGTAATAAGCTTTTAGAACATCACTATCACTCATGTAATAGACAATCTAAAATATATGTAAAATAATGAGCCAGAATACACTTTTTCTGTCATATTTCAACATCTTAAAAAAAATAAAATCAAAAGACACTCTGGAAAAGCAAAGAAATCACTAGATTCATCTATAGGAACTCAAGTCCAAATTCCACATCTGGGTGCTGGTATCCCTAGATCAAAACCAGTTTTGAGCAGGAATTCCACAATACACCTCCCAGGAAAGAATTTGGTTCCCAGTATATGGTATCACTAAGTTTAGCATCAAGCCCTGATAGAATCCATATGACTTATGGAGAATATACAGACAAAGGCTGTTCAGCATTTACCCCCCACCATGCTTAAACTTCCACTTCAAGTGTCACAGTTCAAATGAAACACTCCACACAAACTGTATTGCTGCAAGACTGAACCCGTACTCCAAACCAGCATTATGTTCAGGAAAGATTTGTCTGCACTTTAACATCTCAACTTCCAGCACACGTGAAAATAGAGGACTGCACTTCTGCCAATAGAAGGGTCATCCACTTGGTTCTTGGAGACTTCGGATGGCAGTTGTATTTTGAATGTCTAAATGCTACTTAATTGATAAAATTAGGATTTAAAGCCAAATAGATCTAAAAAGGAAACCAACTTTCCTTTAGGGAAGGAAAATTGAACATATGGAATCACTTTTTTTTTCCTTAATTAATTTTGAATAAACACATATGCTCTGTTAAAAATGACAACGAAAACCTCCAGAGCCCTCTGGTTCCTTATAGCTTTTGAAACTTACCAACCAACTAGTTTATTTCTAGTTAAGGTTGAGTTTATTTGGACAAGGAAATTCAAACCCTTACCGGAAACATTACAAAACTTCCAGGGCTGTTTGCAAACAGTAGTTTCCAGTCATTAGACTAGTTTATTTTGTGTGACTCATGCAGACAAAGCCTTAATTTTGACATTCATTTCTCATCTTTTTCTATATAAAACTAAATTTGCCATATCACAGTATTTCCTCAAAGCACACTTACAGGCTGCTTATCAGAGTACAAAATGCCAAGCTTTTCCTTTCTAAAGATCGTGGGTTTTTGAGGAAAAATGATATGAGCACAGATGAAATGAACTGTTTAAAACATACTCCATTTCTGCAATGCCATTCAGCTACTCAGTGTTCATATATCTAACATAACGTTTCTGGTAACTAATCTGATTGATAGCCATAGATCTTTCTTTCAGGTGAGCAGTTAAGATTACAGATTGTATCTATTTTGACCACCAGTTATTTTTAGTCAGATTTCATCAACTGTTTATGTATACTGCAGTAGTGTTAACACTATACAAAGTCTCTCAAAGGAAAAGTAACATTCATTTTTACAAAACTGAGCAGGTTTCTTTATACATATATGTATACACACGCATAGTCTTAATCTTTAAATACATATAAATATTTATAAATGCCAAAGTGCAAAAAAATGGTCAATTGCATCACTTAACATACATGATTTTAGTATTAGGAATAAAAGTGATTCTATTGCACACCAAACTCTCAACTTTTAAACCCTTGTCAAGTTACATGTGCACTTTGCTCTTCAATGAAGCTCTCATGGCATTGACCACCATTTCACAAACGTGGCACTGAACTTAATCTGCAGTCAGGAATGCAACTAGATGTATATAATCTGCATGCAGTGCATTTATAGTCTATATGTGCACACCGAAATAGCATGGGAGCTTTAGCATGCATCTATTCTGCATGCGTTTTTCTGAATATAACCTGCATATGTGTCTTCTTGAGATCAGTGTTCATTCAGGTATTAGCAATTTGATGTTGGTTTATATTGGAATCAAAATCCACAATATTCACAGACATTTCATGCATATTCTGAAGGCAGCAACATTTTGGTAAAACTTGGAAGCTTCAATGTATGCCATAGCAAGATGACGTTAAAAAAATAAGGTATGAGACAGTTTATCCTACAAGAAGATCTACAAAGAAACTTAGTTAATCTCTAGGGTCTTCTTTTTCAAGAGTACATATACAAACTAATAGTACGTTCTAGGTGAAGGTCAGAGACCAGTTCAAATCATGGAGATAGGGCAGTTGTGTTAAATATTAAATGACAATTTGAAAACCAGAATAATTTAGGTTGGAAAAGACCTGGAGGTCATCTGGTCCAACCCTCATAGTTTTGAGCGGACCAAATCCAATAGGAAAAATTCAACTCTGAATATCTAAAATCTTTGTTAAGCCTTCTAAAGCAGTAACTGTTAAAATGAACACAGCACAGTGCAACTTCAGTTGAAAAAGGTAAGAATGTGGGAAAAATGAAATCCAAGGAAGTTACTTGCATAGTGAATCACTACTGTTCGTTTTGAATAGATCTTTCGTAATTTTAACTTACACAAATAACAAGGATTAAAAAGATGCCAAAGAACAGCAACCTGTACTGTTCTGCTATATGGTAAATAGCTATTTTTAAATGTAGGGGGTTTTTTGCCAGTGACAAAAGTGCACTAAAAGTATTTCACATATATTGTCAGTATCCAAAAATAAAGGTATTCATAGGTTTAAAACCAAACAACAAGAAAAAACCCAAGCCCTAATATCCTGCAATTTATTTAACTAGAATTTTAAAAATCCAAGATTCCAGATGACAATTCTGAAATTAATGTTAAGAACTTGGTTGATTTGGGTTTTGGTTTTTTTTAACCTTCTGGGACAGTAAAACCTTAATATTCTTGCTAGAGCAAATTTACCTATTAAAAAGTGGTACAATTTTAATATAAAAGTAATGTTTGCATAAAGAGAAATTGATGCTTTTAAAATTATAAGGTCAGAAACAACAGAGAGTTTTCTTCTACAAGAGAAATATGTCAGTAATGCAGTGGCTGGCTGGGCCAGTATATTTTATAAGTTCTATTTATATATTCAAGTCAAGAGTATCTGGATCAACAGCTAAATATAGTGCCTTTAAGAAAGTGGTGTTTTACCTCATCTTGTACATCTCTATTACTCTTATAGCGATATAGTTTAGTCTCACATGCATGCATACACACACACACACAATCCTTTAGCAAAGTTTCACACCTGTGCACTCCAAAGTGAATGTGCACAAATTCACAAGTGTAGTATAAAGCAATTTAAGCCCTACTCTACTACAAATGCATTTTCTAATTCAACATATTATGCAGTGTAACAGGCAATGTTTGTATTATCTGGTTCTGAAAACTGTACTGATAAGCCTGTATTGAAGCAGCAAATATTCTCAATCTCCTCTTCTCTGACACTCTATTTAGAAAATACGTACTAAATATGTTTTCATCTCCCAGTACAAATGGAGAGTTGTTCCTAAGGCCAGAATAGAGCTAAACTCTGTTAATTAAATACTTAATTTACAAGTGACTCAAAACTACTGCATTTTAATTTCTTTAATTACTCATGAGATAGAATGGACCCATTAAAAAAATGGAACACATTTATGCAGCTCTTCTTGAGGCTGCAAGTCTCTCCAATTCATCTGTCCTTTTATCAGAGTTTGCAGTGAATGAAGAGCATCACAGATAAAATTTCCTTTTCTGTTTGTTTTTGGTAAAGGACCAGTATCACAAGCTAGAAAATACAGAACATTTTAGCACTCTGTCCTCTTCTAAACAGGCACTGCTTCACAGATAAGTCACTCATCCTTTCTTAACATTTAATTAAGCCACTGTATCTTTCACCCACATTTAAAGAACTGAAAAGTTACACACACATGCTCACAGGCGAAATACAAAGTAATGGTTATATTCTTTACACTTCACGTTTATCTCTTCTACAAGAAGATAGACAGAATTGTTGGAAAGTGAAGCTAGAAAGGGCTCAATAAAATAAAAAGTGCTATGTGGAAGAATAACTGCCCTTTAAACATAGAACTGACAGCATTCAATGTGTGAGATCACACTTACATACAACGCTCCAGTCGTTAAATAAAGCAAACTGCCACAGTCACACGTTAAAACAAACTTCATCGAGACTATACATTCAAAAAACCTCTAATGAGCAATACTGTACTAAAATGTAAACAACCATTGTGTCACAGAAGCCTGCCAGTTGGGACTGAAGATTTATGAACCCACTTAAGAGGAGTTATTGGCTAAAAGTCTATTATAACTGCTCACCTGAAATAGGCTGAAACAAACAAAAGCCTATAATAGTGTCTAAATTTAAAATCTTTTGTTCTTTAAACATTGATTTGCTTTCATTCTACAACATTAAGCAGGCAATTTCATAACAACTGAGTAAAAAAAAACAGGCATTACTTTAGCAGAACATGCAGAACATGGAGTTTTTCTACTTGGTTCCATTAACTTACAAGCAATTCAGGCCCAATGGAAGCAAGAGATCTTTTCCAAAGTCAAGTCTGCAATCCTGGCTGATCATCGACATCCTTCGAGGGGTCCTGTCAAGGCATCGAGGCTGCTGTCTGTATCGGAGGCCAATGTTTGCTCTGTTGACATGGATGAAATGTCATTGATAGATGATGACTGGGAAGGACTGGTGTTGCTATTCACTGCTGCATCTGTGCTAAGTAAACCAAACATAATAAAATCTGAGGCAAGACAATATTGCAGACACAAATAACATCACTTTCTCCACAGAAATCCTTAGAAAAAGAAATAAATAGTAGAAAAGCAAGCACTTAGTAGTCAAAATCAAAGGTGAGCATTAAGAAAACAGATATTTATTCTTCTTCTCTGGAGAGGAAGGCAAGGGTAGTTGGGGGGAGGCAATGTATAATATGAACAGCAGCAAATATCAAGGATTCAATCATGAGCATAAATACTTTGCACTACTAATTATTTTAAAGGAGCCCTAATGATGTTTAAGCCTGTATGAAAGGGATTTATTCATGCAGAGCCACAGAATAAGCATTCAGTGTAAAAGCTATCTATGCAACAAGTGATGTAGCATGGTATTGATTATTTCATTTGATGACAGCCCTCTGGGGAGAAGGCAGCTCAGGGTCTTGGACACACAGGACTCCTTCAAGTTTTCCTGTAACTTACTTTGTAACAATGGAAAACTACTGCACATAGATCTCCAAAGGCACTTTCTTGAACAATGAAACTTTTGCCTACCTGGATTATTAAGCAGGATATCTTCATTCACTACTGCAACAGATCAGCACTATGCATCATAGTTACAGGAGAACTACTGAAACAATGACTAACCTGAGGGCTGATCTTTTACCACACCATTCTTGCTCCTTTCTTCCCAATCCATTACTTCTTTGTATATTAATTCTTACATGAGAAGGGTGGGTAGAATGAGAGAAAAGACAGAAAAAATATTGTAAGGTCATGGAGGATTTGTACACAATTCACATACATAGAAATGTCAATGAAATGGTTAAGGGTCAGTCTGGAAGTATAGCTGTGTAAGTATTTATTTTCACTTTCGTTTTTTTAAAGGCCTACAGCATAATCAGATAATTCTATGGATTCTCTTTATGCATTACAGAAAGACATTAAGCATGTACCAAAATCAACATATTTTATAAATAGCTGTCCACTCAAAAATAGCAACTATCCCACCCCAAAACTTTAGGTGTATCCACGATGCACTGATATTAACTGGGAGAAAAAAATCATATTTGGATTTTCAAAAGTCCATACAGACTTCTTTAATTTGGAGTAATATGATTTACAAATGGATTCAATCAGACTTAAATAAACATTTTAATTTTCCACCTTGCATTAACCCAAAATAACCTGAAGTATACCTGCGCAGACATGCTCTAAAGAAAATAAAAGCCAGAATCAATACTGAGATTTATAAAGCTATTTTACAAAAGGAAGCAGCTTTCAAAGTAGTCAAAGATGTCTACTGCCTTTGGTCCTCTGATGGGAGCTGTTTAAAATTTAAACTGCCTCACCACTTAATGAATTTGACTACCACTATAAGGTGAATTGATTTCAATACCACAACGCCATGTATTCTTTTCTTAAAGTCAACAGTTTAACTTATTTGATCACTAAATATGCAATGAGAAAAAAAGAAATCAAACAAAGCCACACACACCAAAAAAGCTCTTCTATTTAAGACCTCTAGAACAAATGAATTAGTAAATATTGTCAAGAGATGCGGCTTAAATAATGCACAGTGAGAAGAGGTGCATGCTGCTATCACAGGATTTTCTATCAAGGAAAAAGAAGTGTTGAGATTACAAATGGGAAGGATAAAAATGAAAACTGCAGCAATTTGTTGAGCGCATGTACTGCAAGCCACGCATTAATAACACAAGTTCTTACAATAAATGTAATTTGACATGTTCACTTTTTACCTTTCCATTCTTCAATTGCATGTTCTCTTTCTTCCAATTGTGCATCATAAATTTGAGGTGGAGGCTACAAAGAGAAGAAAGTCTATAGAGTATCTACCACATGAGGTTAACACAACCAATCATAACTAAACCAGCTAAAAATGACAGCTTTCTTGGCATTTTGTTACCTTCATCTCTGGCAGTCTAGACTCTACACTTCACATTCATTTTCAGAGTCCAGAATTTGCTTTTATATCCTGCTCCCACTAAAAGGCTGCTTAAAAGCACAACTAAAATTACACTCATTTTAACGCTTTGTGGGGTCTTAGAGAAAGACCCCTTTTTGAAAAGCCCTAGATTGCCATCACATAGGCAACTCCTTCTGTAAAGTAAAAGGAACTATCAACAATCACCTTCAAAATGAAACCAGCTGCACTCCAGCAGCTGTTCTTCAGGTGATTCTGCCCCTAATGTTGATCTGAAGGCTTTATGTGTGACTTCTGCTACCTAAAGAATGAGTTCAAAGCATGCACCTAACTAAAACTAAACTTCAAAATTATTAAACTGGTATCTTAAAAGTTATTTTAAATGGAAACTTACAGCTTCTGCTTCAGCTGGATCATACCAGACAGTAATATAAGGATGACGTAAGGCTTCATCTACAGAAATTCTCTTGTCTGGATCTACTACAAGCATTTTTGATAATAAATCTCTAGCTTGGCTGGCTAGAAAGTAAAAATGAAAAGAACATACATATAAAAGAGCTGTAGAGTTTAACATCTGACATAGGAAATGAATACTAGTAACATAATACATAAAGATTTTACAGTGAAAACAGACCCACAAATCCAAACTTCCCAATACAGCTATGTATTTTTTGCTATTACCCAAAATAAACCTATCAACTGACACCAACCAAACTCAATTTTGAACAGTTCTGCTGTTACATGGGTCACAGTTTGTTTAGCACAAACTACTGAACATAAACCACACTAAATGTACCTAAATGTACTTTTTTTAAAGCTTATTAAAAATATCTTGGTACAGAAATGATCTAATTTCTGTATCAAATCAGATTTCTGTATCAAATCAGTTTTCCTTTTAGAAGTGTTACTGCAGGATAACTGCCTACTCATTGTTGCAGTGGCACTTCACTGATGTTTCTTTGTTGTTTGAATGAAAATTGTAATAATAAAATAGACTGTAATAAGTTATTTTATGTATAAACGAATATTTGACCATCTAGAAAATATAAGGTGGGGTTTTTCCCATTGTATCAGTAATTATCTGAAGTCAAAGTAAGTTATATACACACATCAACTAGAAAAAGATAGTTACAAATAATTACAAATAATCTCCATAATAGAGAACATTTAAGCAACAGATGTTTTTCAATAGACTAGAAAAAAGAGAATTAAACAGAATACTGGGAACAAGGAAATAGTTCTGTATTTAACAACTACTAGTAGTAGTAGATTTCAGGACACATCATAAGGAACAGAAGGTATGGAGCTTCTAATATTGACACCTATCACAATAAACATTTGATATTAGTTTTGGTTGTTTATTAAGTGTACTGCAGAGATTTTAAATTAACATCTTAAAAAGATACAAAAAATCTTGCCTTACTTTTCAACTTATCACGATCAGATTCTGATGGAAATATCCAGTCTGGGAAGAGCTCTTCAAATTTAATACCGGGATATTTTGGCCTGTTTTCTACATAATTCCTCACCGTAGGCTGTAGTTTCTTCATAAAGTCTGCTGATGGTGTTCCTAATTGTTCAATAACTTTATTCCATTGATCAATATCTGCACCATATCTTTAGGAAAATCAGCTGAAGAATTTGAAGTCTGCACTATACAAAAATATCACTTAGAGAAATCTGAAAAGTTAATGGAAACTCGAACAAAGGACACAAACATGAACTTCATTCTAACACCAACAGTATTCCGAGCTGCCATGCAAAAAGCTAGACTGACATAAAAAAAGAATAAGATTCAGATTTCATAATATTAAGGACAGGCCAGAAGTGCTGCACAATGCATTATACCCAAGTATCTTTTCCTCATTATTATCTATTGGCTAGTATTGAAAGCAATACTTTCTTTGAGTCTAAAATCAGCTTTACTTGGCAATTGCAGCCATAGCAAAACTGTAAGGACAGGAAAGAAAGGCTGCTTTGAATCTTCAAAGTACAACATGATACCATCAACAGTGAAGATTCTTGAAAAGATGGAAAAATACCTGAAAAAGACCCTAAAGCAAACAAATACATCCCATTCAAAGTAAGGAATTTTGTGCTTGTCTCCTAAGGAAATCAGGCTTTGGGTAGTAGCATTTTCGGGGCTTTGGTTGGATGCTTGGGGGTTTTGTTAATTTTCACCTTCAAAAAAGGTTCAAAGGTGTTCTGAACAGTGAATCCAGACTCCTGGAGGGTTTTAGCAGGTTCTTTTGTTTAAGTGTATCAATGATGCTGATACTCAGAGACTACTCTCTTCTTAAATTCAAAATTTAAGTACTTTATAGAAATTGCATTTACAAGCTGCAAGCTGAAATTGTGCCTCATGTTTCTTCTGGACTGCCCCTTCTCCTGCTTTCAAGTGAGGGCATTTCTCCTAGACACGGTGACATGGTTACAGAGATACCAGAGTCTGCTCTGAATAAGCCTCGTGAAGGTAACAAAGCTCATTTATCACACTCAGAAGACACTGCAGTTAATATTCCTGATACTTAAGTTTACTCACATTTACATTTTTTTCCTGATAAAAAGAATGTGCAATTCCAGCAGAGTCTAACCATTGACCTTGCAAAATGTCCTAGCTAAATTCATGATCACTTCAACCCATCCATTCTCATAGACAGATTTGGTAACAAAACAGTAAGTTTGCTGCACAGTGAATTAAGATGTATTATAAAAACACTGAGGCACTTTTTTTTTCCACAGTGTGCCAAGAATTCAGCTAGAAATATACATACATTCAATGCTTCATGTTAAGACTCGACTTCTGATACGAAGATTGAAAATTTGCTTATTGAATACATTCCAATGGAAAAACTGTATTCAAATCAAAATTAAGAAGTCAATACTGTTAACTCTCATGCTAAAACAAAGCACAGACAAAGGAAACTTTAACAGACAACAGGAAATTTTGTTCCTAGCTGGAAAAATGGTTTCTGTGAGATCTCCACCAATCCAGATTCAAGAAGTTGCTTTTTCTTTGAGTAACAGCACTCAAACTGAGTCCACTCTATTGTAGTCTCAGGGCACAGAAGGGAGGGAAGGAAAACTTAATGACCTATCCCACTTCAGTAATAAAAACAGGGGAAAAAAATGTCTCAGTTGGATTGTTTAAAATGCTTTACAGATACTGAAAGCTGAAATAAAGTAAAAACAAATCCTCAATGTAGGACTGGACTTGAAATAAATTAAGCCTTTTATTGGAAACTCAAATGGGAGAAAACCATGATTTCCATGTAAAGCAGGCACCACATGCTGTGTGAATAACCTCGCAACCTGCAGACAAACTACCTTTCCTGTTCTAGTGACCTCAGGGTCAAAAGTAAACAGAATTTTAGCCCATGCCAAGTATATCTACCTGCTTTTGGGGACTTTGGAAGAAAAGTTGAAAACAGAGTTCTTATTACAATCACAATAAAACATGATCGTCCTCAAGAAAGCAAGTACCCCCTCATGCTTTTTGCATGAGTCAGGCAAATAGTTTCCTTCACCATCTGGTCAGAAAGAGCATTAAAACCATTCTGGTGCTGCTAGGTTTCCATTATTTCATTCTAGGTAACTACATTGCCTGTTTTTTCTACAGTTCTTATTTCTAGTGCAACAGCCACTGCCAGTAACTGAGGTCCTCACACCACCAGTCAGGAGCAGCTTCAGGGCATCCATCACGCCGGCTGTGCAGAGCACCTCACTCCACCCAGAGCACTGCTCTAAGTATCCTGACAATCCCATTGACCATATGGGAAAATACATGCTGAACTTGATGCCCTGCTGTAAATCCCCAAATACTAAGTCAGTTTTCAATTGAAGTTTAACAAACAACCACATACACACACACAAAAAGCAATGCTTCATGGCTGTTAACACCAGCATTGCCCATAAACCACACCATCAAAAAAAATCCCTGCAGCTGAAGGTAAAAGAAAATGACAATCTGACTGAAGCAGTTATCACTCAGGAGAAGTTTCAACAACAGAGTTGTAAGTATTTCACATCGAAGAGAACTGAAAGTCTTATAAGAAGTAAAATCCCCTGTAAGAACAGCTATGCACTTTGATGAGATACCAGGGGAGAAGACTTCTTGAAACACAGACTGGTGGAACTTCAGTGATCTCTGGAAAACCACAGATATAACTTGCTTAGTCAACAAATACGCACAAAATTTCCTTCATTTATTCATGAATAACTCAAAATAGCCCATGCTGACATGCAGGTGACAGACATATAACATCCATGAAGAATTGTGTTAGGTTGGTCTGAAGGCTTCAAAAGGTAAAACAGTAAGTATAGAAAGGAAGAAAAGTAGAAAACAAAAAAGACTTATTTAACAATTAATCATTTGTACTACTAAATAATGCATGATCAACTGCTGAAGATTAGTGTCATGAAATTTAGCACTGAAAGTCCTCCTCTACAAGATACATTGGTACCTGTGAACACATACTTGATATTTTTAGTGGTGGACTCAACTTCTCCTTGCTGATGAGCAAAAATATAGTGTCTTCAAAATCTTGGACCACAAGTAGCTGTAGCTTCTTATGACCTGCAGCCATAACTGGCAATTGTGCTTTAATTACATCATCTGGATTCTACTTATTTGCTCATCAATTCAGAACATCTAGTCCTACCACACCACTACTTTGTAAGATAGTATTTATAAAAGATGATATTGGGTTTATTCCAATTTTTAGAATTGGAATTTGAGAATGAGTCAAATGTTTGAAATGTTTCTAGGGAAAGATTTTGAAATACATCAAAACCTTCAAAGAACATTTACTTTAGTAAATGATCACTTCTGTTTACTTAAAACAGTGTATAGACTTGTTTGAGATTTCGAATCTCTAAGGCATGAAAACATAGATATGAGGAGTTTGGTTTTAATACAGTAAAATTTCCTACTATTACTATCGTACAAGTGAGCAGAATTTTATGGAGATAGATCTGGGTCAAAAATATTGGAGGGAGAAATGGAGGAATAACAATCTTATAGAAAAAGTAAGTCCAAAATAAGATTTTCATAGAATGAAAAAACTTTAAAAAGAAAAAGGTTTTCTTTTTATATGAAATAAGAGTAATAAGAGATTTCTCATGCAGTGTGATTGCAATTAGGCCACTCTTGCCCAGCAAGTGCTAATAAGCAAGAGAAAAATCTGACAAACTGAATCGTATAATAAAAATGAGTCTATTGTTCAAATAAACATTAAAATCCATGCATAGTAAAAAGTCACTTTGTAGTCTTTTGCTTATAACACTTATTATCTACAAAGAAGAAAATATACTTACTGCTATTTATTTTTTAAACCTAACAGTATCCTTTTTTAAATTACAAAAGCTAAAGCTCTTAATATGAACTCCATGGATTCAACCAGTTCAAATTATGTTAAATACAGTCTACTAAGAAAATAAAATGGAAAGCTCTACAATTTGGTTAATGACACTAATTTCAAATAGTACAGAAGATCTATTAAAACATATTCTTGAAAATATTGTTTATGCTTTTATACTTATACAGATTAAAAGAATTGTGTTTCTGTTGAAAGTGGAAGGGGATTCAAGGATGACTAGGGAAGGATACGATCAGTGCCTTGGAATATCACACAACCTTTCACCAATTCTCCCATGATGCACCCAACTGACCAGATATCAACTGAAAGTAAAAATGAAATGGTCAAATTATGAAGTACCATGAACAAAAGCGAGGAAAACAAACAAAAACATCTAGCATCTACCATAAAACACAACAATGTGGAAAACCAAACTGCTAACATGAATTTTCAATCATATCAACACCAACTGACTGTTGCTAAGTTTTGCTATTAGCATTCTGTAAAATATAATCAGTGTTTACTGAAACAACCGTGAAGAAGGATACAATCTCTTCCTGGGAACAGGACTTTATGGAGGACCATTTCTGCCATAATGCACCCAACAGACCAGATATCCACTATCATATGTTAGGTGCAACAAGGACAAAAGATTAAAGAGGGTTTTTAAATACCACAGTTAGTTATTTGTAAGCTCACACTGTATTCCTATAGTCCTGCAGATTATTTTTTGTTCTATCCAGAACAGCCTCTACTAAAGTTCTGATCCACATCTGTACTTGCTGCACAACAAGCTGCCTGGTGCATTAAAGGTTTTTCATTTTCATTATCCGCCCAGCAAGGTCCTGAGTCCCTTCTTTTACACAACCAAAGTGACATGTATAAAAAAAGCATGATATCCCCAAGCCCATGTGATAAAGCAAGAAGATGTACTGGCATAGAAGTCAACAAGACAACAGGACAAAACATGAGAAGATATATCAATAGAAGGGGAGAGGGAATAAAATGTACACAGAGCAGAAAACTATTATATTCACCAAAATTATTACAGTGTAATTTTTGTTATTTCCACTACTATGATTAACATACTCTAAGAACAGACATGGCAGGGGGAAACCAGCCCTCCCTCCTCCTTTCAAAGCTGTTAAGTTCTGAGACAGCTACACTTCAGACAAAGGATTTAAAGCGTTATTGCAGCAACTTACCATTCTCTTTATATCCCATTCCAAGGATAACCTCTGGTGCTCTGTAATACCGTGTTACTACATATGGAGTCATCATAAAGTTAGTACATGCTGTTCTTGCCAGTCCAAAATCAAGGATTTTGAGCGTACAATCTGATTTTACTACTATGTTGCTGGGTTTCAAATCCTAACAAGAAATTACTGCAGTTAGGGAAGGATCAACATACACAATAATACACCATCACCACCCCCAGTCAACATGCACCAATTCAATAACAACTGACTATTCCTGCTCTATCTGGTTATTTATACACAGACTAAAGACAAGTTAAATGCTGCATAGATCAGCACTCAAAAAAATCAGGGAAAACCAGAACCAAAGTTGTCTGCAGAGTCTATTTTACTCAGTTGTGCTCTGGTAGGATAGTCAGGTACATACATTTGCTTCCTTAAACACATTAAGTGGACCTATTTTACACATGAATAGTTGCATGGTAAAGGATACTAGGTTTCAAATACTGTCATTATTAGGGCATAGATCCTAAAGACATCATCATCAATTAGGCATTTATGTGTAGGAAAAGGAGTATCCCAACATACAAAGCATTACTAAACTGTATTTGTTAATAACAGATAAGCCACGTGCATTATAGTGATTAGCAAATTTCACAGGATTAGGATATAGTGCAAACACTAAGTAACTCATGAGTGAGGAAAAAAATAGATTACTTTAGGAGATATGCTTAATGTGGACAGACATTACCGTGCTCAAAGGAACACACAGTTAGGGAAAACAAAGCATGTTCTCAGGTACAGAACTTCCTTTTCTTGAAAGAGATGGGGACATGCAAATAGTTCACATGGTTCTACACATTTCAGGCAACAAATGTTTTGCAGAACACTACTGAACTGACTCCAGTCACAGAGTCCGAGTGATTTCTAGATGCAATTCCTACTATTCCATTCCTTCTGAACTATCCCAGCCCTGTTCCCTCCCCAGCCTGGTTTCTCTTTAAAACCGGATCTCTCAATCAAGAGTTTCCACTGCAGAAAGGTCATTTTATTTTGTTTCTAAACTAACCCAACCTAATGCTCACCACTTCAGCTTCTCCATTCAAATAAACTTCACGCCTCTGGTTAGCTAGTCACTGTGCAGTTCCTCTCATTGCCCATTTTGCTGTTCAACCAGTATCAGCTCTGTTGATTACTCTGTTAGCTCTTATGAGCTCAAATTTCTCAGCAAATATTGTCTTCCCTTTAGCTTCAAATCACATTCATCATGCGAGGTGGAATCCAGCTGGAGTAACTTTCAATCAGTTCAGCTAACCTGATTTAAGATCTATTTACAATATAGTTTTTATCTTTGAACTAGAAAGATCTTCAGATTTAATAATATGAACAGAAGAAATAGAAGCTCAGCAAACAGCAATCCCTTGCCTTCCCCCCCTGTTTCCTGAGAACATTTATGTTCATAAAAAGTATTGTTAATGATCTAATACTACCTACTCTGTGGATGATACCAGCTGAATGGAGATGTTTGATACCACACAGCATTTGGTAAAGAAGATACGACATTCTTTCATGATCCAATTCCATATGAATAACCTGGCACAAATTTGCATCCATCAGCTCCATAACCAAATATCTACAGCACAAGAAAGAAAGCATTAAGAAAACTCAAGTCTTACTTTTCATATCAGGTTTAAGCTTAATGTGTGGGATGTTTAAGAAAAGTCAACTACTTTGCTAACATAAGTGTTAAAAAGCTTATGATTAAAAGAAACATGTATGACCAGTTTCAAAGCTGAATTATCTACTCAAATTAAATAGTCTATTAAAAATCAAGTGTTCACTAGTCCATCTCAGATTAGAATTCCTCTAGTTTCATACACAGTAATACAGAAGAATTCTGAATTTATGCAGCATGAAAAACTAAGACTGACTGAAGCTGATGCAGAAATTGCAGATACTGCAATGTATCAAAAACTGATGCTTCCTTTCATTGTATTCCATTTTTTAAATAAGAAAAACACAACAAGAACTAAGAAGATATAATTCATTTTCAAGTTGAAATATCCTCTGCTTATCCACTTCAGACACACACACACACTCTCCTGTTTACCCAAGTAGCCCATTCACAAACCACAACAGCGCATTCACTGGAATCTATGAATACTCCACCAATTAAACTGCCATGAATCCTTTCTAGACCAACTGACATTGCTTGCATCAAAAAGAAGTATCTACAGTTCTTAATTGAGGCCAAAAAGACTGTTGTGCTGATGTGACTGGCATGGCAAAAAAATGATATCAGGTTATGCAGACTGAGCTATTATCCTGCAGTGACCCATTTAGCTAAAGGACAATGCACACAAATCAGATGCATAAGCAATCAGCAAAGTATGGCAGACAGATGAATAAAAGGTGAATAACACTTTTATTTCCCACTTCCATGTTCTGCATGGAGTGAAAAAACTTTCTTGGTCTTTCATAAGAAAAAAATCTAGAAATAATGACTAATTAAAGGCTAAATTCAGCTTTTAGCTACCCTTTATTTTCCAAGTGTGAATTTGGTAGGATACTGGAAACAGAGCTCCAGGGCTTAGGGCAGTATTTGTCAGGAAAATTAAAACAAAAAAAACTAGTACTTACACATCCTGAAATTCTTCTAGTGACTTCTGTGGTGTAAATACATTTAATAAACTTATTATCTGGAAAATAAAAATAAACATTAGGAGAAAATTCCACTTTAATTCACATTAAAAATCCACTATCGCATTAGTTACTATACAAAATCAAATGCACACTGTTACTATATACAATTTGAATATTACTTGGCTTCACTGAACTGACATGTGCTGAAAACCTGCCAATTCAGAAATAGTTCAGAACTGCAGCATGTATGCCAAAGGAACTAAGACAGGGCAAAACCACTTCTTTCTTTTTAAAGTTACATGACACCTCCTATCTTGGTTCCCCAGTGACTGAAATATATCCAATTTTTTGCCCATAAATAATAACCTCTGATTTTAAAAACGCATGTGATGCAAGGAATTTCAACCAAGGCTGTCAAACAAAGTGCACACAGGGGTGCCCCACACCATCCCATTAAACTTGAATTATGATGTACTGTTTCCAGAAGAACTACTAAAATTATTGTACTGCCATCCTTAATAACCAACTTGCTTTTATTCTGCTACTTCTGGACTTCAACAAAAACTTGCTTTGAAATCAATCCCAAAAGGCTGATTGACTCCAGGAAGTTTGAGTCCTGAGGGTATAACTTCCAATGATCAGCAATGTTTCTAGTTCATGCTAGTATCAGAACATAGCTGTCACGTAAACCTTACATTCTTGTACTTGAACATTAAGGTACTGACATTAAGGCTTGTTATTTTAGAAGGTTCCAGACTTTAAAATATGAATTGTCTACAGTATTTCACTTCTGTTTACCAATAAACTGTTAGGCAGTGCTGCACCCCTGCAGACCCCACCACTTAAACACCGTATTTAATGACAATCTCATCTAAGCTCAGAAGATTTCACTACAGTGCAGTTACAAGAGCCAAAACCACAAATAAACACACTGCCAGACAGACTTTGCGGCAGTACGGCTTAAAAAGGCAAATGTAATACAGCAAGGCCAGCACTATAAAGCTGAAATCAATAGTAAACCTATACCAATAATATAGCAAAAACCTCCTCATCCTGGCACTTCACACTCCAAACAGCTCTCCCAAGAGCTAAACCATCCATTGTAGAGAAGTGCACTACCAATAGCCAATCTTTCCAGTCTTTCTCTATTTTTCCATTACTTTGGTTACAAATGCTGAGCTTTTTTGACAACTGACAGCAACAAGGGAGAGAAACACAAAGCCAAACTTACATTTTTGTGATTGACGCATTTTAAAAGAACAAGCTCTCTGTAAGCCCTTTTTGCGTGGGTTTGATTCTGAAAAGGACGACTCAGCTTCTTTACAGCAACATTTATTCCAAGGACTGTATCAAATGCAGCACTAGAAGTTTTCAAAGACAAACAACATAAGTTGAAGTCTGTTTGAGGGAGAGAAAAAGTGAGGAGTGAGGAAAGAAATCAAGATTTCTGACAAAGCCTATTCACTACCTTCATGTAATTTTCATTTAGAAAACAAGTGCCCTTTAAAATCTACACATCCTTTAATAGACACACATAGGTTAAACAGAAGGCACTAACACTCATCAGATGTCTTCCTGCCCTCCTTTCTGTCTTAAGATCAAATCTGCTGACTCAAAACTCACATTCAAAATTGCAAGATCTAAAAATATTTGCAGCTAATTAAAAATCAAGCAGCATTTCAGTTGCCTCATCTGTATTGCTGAGTACTTTTGACAGCGTTGCTGACTGACAACCACTTAGTATGTGCAATAGAAATTTATCTTTGCTAAAGGAGAGTCACAACCACATCTCTTTGATCCATTCTGCTACATCAATACTCT